>JAMYHX010000489.1:0-32098 GCA_025529335.1 Rhizopus sp. PT2906
TAATTAAGCGACATTTTATTTCTGATTGGGCGACATTTTGTTCGGCCCGGACGACATAATTTATTGGATCAACTGTACTATTGGAATAACAAAGAAATATCAACTCTAAAGTAGCGAGCAAGCCATTGTAACTTTCGCTTACATTTTTTTGATGAAGAAGTCGTTAGATTTATCAATTTTACCTTTGGGGCTTTGAAAGTCCAGTAAGCTTGCTGTCATCAATCTTGAAGGCGATATACAAATTCATTTCATTTGAACATTTATAAATTTTGATATTTTCTCGCTCGAAAAACTTAAAGATAATTCTCTATATTTTGAAGAACTTTTGTCATATTCTGCTTGCTCATTAAACCTTGCAAAAGTTTATTTCTCCTTATCAGTCAAACTGACCAAGGCACCTTTGTCAATGACGAAGGCGCTCCTTAGGATTCTATAAATGGTTATTCTTTTATAAGTGTTCACAAGTCTACAAAGCGCTTTGATAGTTGATGGAAGACTATAATATATCGTTAGACAGGTGTTTACAACGCGTTTTCTTATACCTTACAGCAGAAATTTTATAATTTACATAGTATCAATTTCACGGCGACTACTTACACTGAAACTCGAGATGGATCATTATAAAAGACGCGTCCTGGGCCACTCTCAGGCTAAGAAATGTATCCACCACTCAACATATCAGCAACAAAATGACTTTGTTATCAACATTGTTTGGGCGTAGAGGAATAATTTTTGTGGAAGGAGACTATCTCTTGGGTTCGCGTATCTTGGTTATTGCTCAAATGTATCAACCACACAAAGTATGAATGAAGGCGAAGTTTCGAATGACAGTATTAGATCTTTCATATTCGAAAAAAGGATTCATTTTTTGGAAAGGTTTTAACGGTATTTTGAGGATGTTTAAGCCATAGAGCCGACTTTTCATTTTCGTGACAGAATTAAAAAGAGCGTCGGATGACTTTGAAAAGTATGACTAAACCATCCTTTCTCCGCCTAACTTTCTTTCTTTAGCATTTCATACAAGCATGTTTCGTTTCATTACCAATAGAGCCGTAGTTTCCAAATTACTTACCAGCAAACGAGCATTACCGTCAACTGCTTATAGATCAGCCCTTCAATTCTCTCGCATTTCTTGTAAACAGGTCATTCAACCTGCAGTTTTTCATAAATACTCATTCCATACACAATGTGCACGCTTAGAGCAGCAAACAGCAGTCAATGACGAGCTATCAGAAGAAGAAAAGGCTACCAAGCGCCAAATGTTGATTGGATTTACATGCAAGGTCTGTGAAGAACGCTCACACCATGTTATGTCAAAGTTGGCATACACAAAAGGTGTCGTTTTGATCCAGTGTCCTGGCTGTAAAAACCGCCACCTTATCGCAGACAACCTAGGCTGGTTTAGAGATAGCAAGACAACTGTGGAAGATCTCGTAAAAGAAAAAGGAGAGGCAATACGCAAAGTCATTGTGGACGAACATGGAGTCGAGCGAATGGGTGATTTACTCGAATGGCTACCAGATATTGCAGAAGAAGAAAAGATAAAAAAGGAAGAAGCAAAAAGGAGAGCCGAGGAGTTGAAGGCAAAGGAAAAAGCTGAATAAAGCCCAATAGATTTATGTACAGTGATTTAAATGAGACGCTTGTAGGTTAAAAAGCTGTAGTAAATGGATGTTTGTGTATCTGTGTGTATGTGTGGCTTTGATTGGAACGGAAAATGAAAGAGAGCAGCCCTTGTTTGTGTCTTTTTCACAATGACTAGTTTAATTAACCCTGATACACGCATAAAGTAAAGAAAGAGAAAATATTACTAGTGAAATAAGAGAGAGAGAGAGAGAAAAAGAAAGTATATATGCGTGCTTATTCATTCATTGTTTGTAGAGTAAGTTCAGTCCTGAATAGAGACACAGTCAACTTTGGAAAGCAGCATTTGATTGACGGAAATGAGGAAACATGCTGGAATTCAGAACAAGTAAAATCAATATAGTTGTCTATTGTTGCTGTTTATAAACATTGAAGCAATAGGGCCTACCTCAACACATTTTGATTGACTTTCCTAGCACTGTTTCTGTTTCTGGTATAGCCATTACTTTCCAAGGAGGGTTTGCAGGCAAGAAATGTCAAGTGCTAGGAAGCTTAGATAGTTCACCTAATGATTACAGTGTCCAGATTAGCACGTTATATCCTGAGGACATTAGCTCCACGCAGACATTCACCTTTGATCCTACTGAAGGCATAAAACGACTCAAGATCGTCTTTGAAGAAAGCACAGATTTTTATGGTAGAATTACAGTTTACAAGCTGGATATTCTTGGAAACACGATTTAAAAAATAAAATTAAGCAATGCCAGCGGCTTTTCTATTCAATAGACCATATTTGCCTATCCATGCAATAATGATGATGAATGCAACAACACAAGATCCTAAATAGAACTGGATCACCATACGTCTACCAGCTGTAAAGATACCTCCTTTGGGTAGATTCATCTTGTTGAACAGCATCATACACACTGCAACTAAACCGATAACAATACAATATATCAGGCCAACGATCAATCCAGAAGGAAACTCAATGGCTACACCAGCAATCAAGAGACCATAAACCACAGATCCGATACACCACACGATTGTTGTCCCTCTTGATAATGGTCCATGTACTTGATTTCGATACACAAAGAGCTGAACCCAACTCATGACCATCGCTCCTCCTGCATACATATAGTGAGCGATAACATGTTCCCAAAGATCTCGCATGTTTGAATAGATTTCTTCTAGTACTGGATATTGAGTAACAAGCTCGGGATGCGCTAGATTAAAATTTTGTACGGGATGCTTTTAAATGTGTTAATAACCTCTCCTTTCTTCTCTTTCTCCCATCACACAATTTACTTTAAACATTGCTGCTGCTAAATGGATACCATGACCTTGTACATAGATACCCGCCCCTATACTCCACAGTAACCAAGCAACACTTCGCTCACTTAAGGGACCACCTAATCGTTATGAGAAAGAAGAAATAGAAATATATACATATATAAAGTCAACTTACAGAAATGAGGTCTTCCACCTGTATTCATGACATCAGCACGGGTCATGACAAACAAACTAAGTGGCAATGTGATCACTGGATCAAACAGACGCCAGAGACTGTCACCAGGAAACCAAGGTGTGATATATCCCATGTCTGTAACTACTGGAATGACTGTCCATATTAGAATAAAGAATGAAGTTACTAGCAGTAACCAAGCAAGTCGATTGTCTTCTACATGTGCATCTCGAAATGATTCTTGAATCTGTAACCCAGAAGACGAGGCTATATTGATTCGTGTAGTATCATTCTCGTCATCAATCCCTGGATAATCATATCTTGAATCCTTTGTATACATCGAAGGTAACTCATAGTCAGCCATGATATTTAAGTTAAAGAGAGAGGGGGTTTATGTGGAATAAAGCCTCATTTTATTTATAAAAATAGAAAATATCAAAAAAAGGAATCAGTTAAAAGTGTTTGTATAGATAACTTCGGATTTTCTAAAACCGTTAAACTGAGAGGCAGCACAGATAGTATAGGCACCCATGTTCTCATAGTAGAGCCAATCTCCAGGCTCAAGCATGGGCAAAGCAGTAGACTTGTTCAAACAATCAATAGAATCACATGTAGGGCCCCAGACACTGCTTTCAAATCGTTCTTCTTGGATTTCTTGACCATAAACAAATTCATCATTCTTGACCAAGACCTTGGGGTGAACGACTTGATGGTCAAACATGATGCAGTTGAAAGAACCATACATACCATCGTTAATATAGTACATAAATCGAGGTTGCTCGCCTTCAGACTTGGGAGCAACTGTTCTTCTACCAATGACATTGGTACAGATCGTAAAGGCGGAGGCAACATAGTATCTACCAGGCTCAGCAATCACGCGGATGTCAGGAGAAAAGAGAGAGTCAACCATGGGACCAAGGATTGAGGCAACTTTTTCAAAGGTAATGCCATCTTTGACATCGTTACCAGGGAATCCACCACCAACGTCAAGGAGAGTAAAATGAAATCCCAATTGTTCAGCTTGATCAAACACTCTTCTAGCACGCAAAACAGCATCACCAAAAGCAGATGCATCAAGGCAACCACTACCAACGTGGAAACTCACACCCATCACATTTAAGTCGAGTTCCTTTGCGGTTTTGAGCAAGTGTTCAACAGTATCAAGAGGGGCACCAAACTTGAGACCCAATTGGCAGAGTGAATTAGAATCATCAGTCAAGATACGCAAGACAAGCTCGGCATCAGGATAGAATTTTTTAATCTTGTAAAGCTCTTCGGCATTATCAAAAGTCATACGACTGACGTTTTGCTGGGCAGCATAACGGATGAAAGAGGCTTGCTTACAAGGATTGGCATAGATTATACGATTGGACTCGACACCAGCATCCAACACTTGTTGAATTTCCGATTTAGAAGCGCAATCAAAACCGCAGCCTAAAGAAGCTAAGAGTCTAATGATCATGGGATCAGGGTTGCATTTGACAGCTAGAAATAAAATGTAAGCATACTTATCACCCTTTCGTTCTCTTTATAATTTTGACGGAACTTACCAAAAAAGGGTTCAATTCGAGGAAGCAGGGCTTTCCATCGGAGATGCTGACGAAAAACTTCACCGAGATCGCCAACAAAAAAAGCATTTTCTTGATCAGAGTCCCATTTCTGAGTAGAAATGGATTGAATTCTTTCCCGAGCGACTTGTTCAACCGATTGGTTGTGGATGAGGACATCAGGAGAAGGTACAGATTTGATCAAGTTTACCATATCAGAAGTAGGGTTCAAAATAACAGTTTCGAGATGAGAGGGCATTTTGTTCAAAAAGTGGGGAGTGTGAGTAGCAGAAGGCAGTGGATGCAGCAGCGCGAGGTAAAGAGAGAGAGTTTAAGCAAAGGTAAATAATTATCAAAGTTCGATGAGTTGAGAGGCGAGTATAAAATAATTAACTTGAGGTAATTCCCTTGACGCGGTAGTTTCAGGAAAGCCAGGGAGGGAAGCCTCGTCGGTCAAATAAGCTGTCTACTAGTCTTGTTTCTGTGGCCGTGATGGGCAGGGACGGACTGAGCTGTTTTGCAGTCCGAGAAATGGAAATGTTAAAGGGAAGAGTAAGGATAAAAAGTTGCTGTAAACTGTATGAAAAAAGTATTACAGCAATAATTAATGAATAAAAGTGAGAAAAAGTGAAAAACAAAGAGTTATTTATAAATAAAGAACAGGGGGCGAGGTGTTTTGAGGTTGTTTTGCTGTTGGACCTTAATAGACGCAAAAAAAAGTAAAGTTTTTTCTCTGCGTTAAAAAAAAATAAAGAAGCAAAAGAATTTTTTTCTTTTATTTTAAGGCAAATTTTTTTATAGTACTTTAAAACTCTTTCAGTGTGACGTTGAAAATTCCCTTATAAAGTATGATTGCTACTCGCGTAGTTTAAAAACATGCAGTTCCCCTCCTTATTTTTCCGTTGCCATGACTTCAAAATGGCCAGTAACCATGTTACGGTGAATGCCGTGGAATGGTGTGATAGTCTGCCGTGGTTTTATCCCGCAACTTAACATGTGAAGTTCAGTTTGAGAGGGATCATTCACTTGTAAAAAGAGAATATTGTGGCGTTCAATCATGAATATGTCACCGCTACATACAAAAAGCGCGCTAAAATAATCGAAATGTGTTCAAATAACTCGGGAAACTGGTCTAGATGTAGATCTTTTCCCTGTCTCACTTGGTATTTCAATAAAACTGCTTACAAAAGACAGCGCTTCATCTAGCGACACGTACGTACGACCATGGTGATAAATCTCGATGAAATCGACTAAGCTAGCGTGAAACCGTTTTCGGTTTTACTACCATGATTTGTTTGAGTTGGAGTATTCATATGTCAATTTCAGAAAAACAAGGATTCATAGCTTTTCTTTTTATGGACCTAAAAGCATTATAAATAAATGACCATTAATTTCTTGTTCATTGATTGGATCACTTTACATTTTTTTTGTCCCACTTTTTTCAGAGAATAAAAGTAGGACTACAAGCCACAGAAGCATTCCTTCTTCCATAGTCTTTCTCGACTGTGTCATGTTTGCACTTGTAATAGTACAACGGGCTGATATATTGTAAATAAACATAGAGTTTCAACATAAAATTAGACGATTGGGTATTCTTTTAGACGATTTAATTCTGGGTATTACAAGTTTTAATAATGAAATCTCGTCTGTGATAATATTGCATTTACAGTAATAAACAAGTAAATAGGACAGCTCCTATACATCTTGGCTTTCAAAAAGTCAAAGGCCAACATCAACGGCACTCTGAGAGCGTCTCAGCAATACAGTGAATATCACGGACGACGTTGTGGAAATTATTTCGAAGAACGAAAATAATTGCGACAGAGACACTTTATGGTTGGATAGGTGCTTAAACCCATTGAATATGCAAAGAATAGCTACATCTAGCGATAGATGTAAATAATTATATCTGCTAAAAACTATTTATGTCTTGTGCTTTCTTTGGTATTGAGTCGATTGTTGAAATTCTCATTCGTTACACTTGACCACAAAAAAACGACCTCATTCTACTTTAGGTTAAAAGCAAGGATAAAAAAAATGGTTTATATCAGATAAGATCTTAATGTTACAAAAAGATAATCATGAATGCATAAAAATGCCACTAGTGAACATATGCCTAGAATCGGCTGTAGAAGAAGTACGTTATTAATATGAATGTACTTTACATGCTTTTCAATCTATCTGTCTTAGGAACAACCTCCCCTTTTATGTGGGATAATCATTGTTATGCAGCCTTGGCACCAATCACTCATCACTCTTATAAAATTTACTTTTTACAATGTGCATAAAGTAGAGTATTTTACGGTTATAAGAAATTTCTAATTAACCCTAGAGTTTTTTTTAGCCCATTCAAGCGTTAAAGCAATGAATTTATTTAAGTAATCTTTATATAAAATGATGAATGCTGTTAAAGAATATAGTTTTCTTTTTTTTTTAAAAAAAAAAAAAAGATCTTTCTCTTGCTTCCTTCACGGGTAAAACTAGGAAGGATTGCCTTGTACTGTTCAAGATCAACGTCGATATCTGCTGGCTTTTGTCTAATAAGCCTGCTGGTGCTCCTCATCATTAACCTAGCTTGATAGACTGCCTTTAGCCTTGTAAAAATTCACTGCAAAGGTCATCCGGTTCTTCAGACAAGTCAGCAGCCTTTGTGTGATTCATGCGACACACATAATCGACGGGAGAGTCGCACAGTACTATAGTGAACTTTGTTCTTGTAGGTAAAAGATAAACAAAAGACATAAAGCATATAATGGTTTTACTTACCAAAAAGTAAAAAGCCGACAAGAGTTATTTCTCATAAGGCATCGGGTGATTTTTGGTATAGAGCACACATCATTTCCTTCAAAGCTTGAGCCATTTTTCAGTCATTGTTATACATCTCTTTCGTCTGGTTATCACTCAATTACATTCACACAACATTTGTATTCTAAAAAGATAACTTCAGCCTTTTGCTAGTTAACTACAGAAATTCATGACTGAATCAAATGTAGGATGAACGATCCCTAATCCTTCATCATGAATTAAAATGGCATTTTTTTTTTGTTTTCATATAAATAATGTTGTGTAAGGCTACACATAATTTGTTTATAAGGCAATTCTTATCTGATTATGATATCAGATCGATAGCAAAAAGAATTATTAAAGGTAAAAGAATGATTTATGACTTTCTTGTTAATAATTTTTCTGTAATTTGAATAAGAGCAGATCTTGCATCAGAAGAAGGAAGCTTATTAAGAGCGTCGATTGCATATCCACAATGTAATGTTGCTAAATCTAGGGTCTTTTTTAGACCATCACTTTTATAAACTAAATCTCTCGCCTAGATGATGTTAATAAAAAGCCGACATCATCTAAACTAGTCACTCACCCTTTCTTCATCGCCCTTTTCTGAAAATTTACGCTTAATCAATGGTTCTAATTCTGGGTATTCTTCCCAAGCAAACAAAACGGGTGCTGTAGCCAAACCTAGCTTAAGATCTGCACCAGCAGGCTTACCAAGTTCAGCAGCAGTCACTGTAAAATCCAACATATCATCAACAAGCTATACAACACATGTTAAAAGATAAGAGAAAAAGGGCGACTTTGATAATATTACCTGGAATGCCAAACCCAGGTTCTTCCCAAAATCAAAAGCGACATTTGCTACTTCATCTGTCACGTTGCCCAGCACAGCAGATGATTTACAACTTAATGCGATCAAACTTCCAGTTTTCATATATGTCTTTTTCATGTAATGGTCAAATGTGCTGAGTTTTTTCACTTTATCAGTTCCTTGCTCATCCTTTGTGTTGCGTAGTTGCATAAATTCACCTTCTACTAGATTAGCAATACAGGTCGACATCAATTCGATACATTCAGCATTACGTAACCGAGCCAAGGCTACAGAAGCACGCGCTAATAAAAAGTCACCTCCGAGCACAGCCATTTTGTTACCAAAGCTAGCGTTTGCTGAAGGTAAATTTCGCCGTGTCATGGAAGCATCGATCACGTCATCATGCAACAAAGAAGCTGTGTGTATCATTTCTGAAATTTCTGCCAGTCGTCTTTGTGTTGGTAATATAGTGCAACCTTGATCAGTCACAGAAGGTGTATAATGTACATGTTTGTCAAATACACCATTTGATATGATGTTCTGTAATCCATGTGATATAGGCATATCTATTGAGATGTAATCCGTGTTTTGTTTTGAAGGCTTCTTTTCTGCAATACTCGTAGCTTGAGCGATCAAAAGAACTAATAAAGGTCTCACATGCTTTCCTTCACCGCTGAAATAATGTTTTGCTACTCTATTTAAAAATGGGTGGCCACTGTAGAGAAGTTTGGCAATATTTGACTTGATCTCGCCCAAATCTCTTCCTACCAGTTTGGTAGGGTCAATTGCACGCTCCTTATCTGTTTCTCCTACTAAACTCTGAGCTTCCCTTATGGCCTGACTCCAATTCTCGGGGTGCCCTGTAAACGGTGTCTCTTCTTCAACTAATTGCTTTAGTGGAGTTGTCTCTAAAATGCTGTTCTTTATCGAGTTTATGCTACTGCCAATCTTGCCTAGCGGTGAAATGTCTGGTTGCTCTTTTGTAGAGACAAAGTGTTGGCGGTTCGAATGAAATCCAACAGCTCTAATAAAATGAGTGGTTCTAACTCTTGACTTAGTTGCTACAACTAATTTATGCATTTATCAGTAATAAAAGATAATTCTCCCCTATCGCGCGACAAGGGGGCACCCTATCCTCTGTGGCTGAGTTACTGAAAAGCCACCGTTGAGACAGAAATAGTCCAGCAGGGAAATATGTTTTTTTTGGGAAATAAATGTGCCGTTTACATAATTGTTGTTTGGGTTTTACTCTTTGCATAATTTTCAATACGAAGAAAGAAAAGCAAAAGAAAAGACTGATCACAAAATACGTTATTCTTATAGATGCGTCATGCCCAATTCTCATTGGCCAAGCTAAATCCATGCAATAATCCTGTTTTCTTATAAAATGAAACTATTTTTAATGATGAACTCTCAACGTAATAAAGAGATTATTACAGATTCATCGACAGATGCTTCTCTTACACTTCAGTGCTATACATAGTGCTGAGTGTAGGTGTGGTTTGTCTAGTGTTATAAATTAGACATTATAAATTATACAATAAAGCTTGAACAGCATTATTCATGCGGGCAAGGTTTACTTCAGATCTGATAAAGAATAATATAAAGAATAAATACTGACTTATAAATGATGAATAGACTTTATAGTCTTTACATTAACACATCTTTGATCCAATGTTGTCAGTAAAGCTGCACTGAGACAAGTAGAGAACTATTAGTGCAATAAGACAAGATGAAGCTTCACAATGACATAACAATAGAACAGGGATAGAAATTTACCTCTTATTACATTAAAAGTTTAAATAAGGCTCCTCTCAATAAATTTCCCCCTATTTGTGTTTAGGTTTCAAGTTTCAGATCAACAATTGGTCAGGTACAAATTCAAGTACCGTCTAAAAGAAGAACTCAGGGCGGTTTAGCGGTTCTGGATCCAGCTACTCAACTTCATGCACTTCAGTTACGTTGGCTCTGACCACTCGTCCAGCCTGATGCAGAATCAAAATACAACCATTCTTTTGCCCTACAAGCGCTACAATACTGCCTATGTAGTTTCTCTGGTAGTCCCAGTCCTATTCTGTCTTTGGCCTTCGCAGAATTACGTTCGCCAGATATAAAAGCAATGGGTTGTTGCAAGCTCCTATTTCAAGTAATAGACATGCTGGATTTCTCTGTTAACTGGGAGGCGCTGAATATATCGTTGGTCTTAGAGATTCCGGTTTCGCGGATATACCTCGAATTATCGACTTGGAACGGTTGTGGTCGCCGAACAAACTGCGGCCAGCTGCGAATGAAGGATGTCCTCGAGTATAGCCCAATTTACAACTGCTTTGCGACGAAGACCTCACCTGTCGAACACGAGGTTTAAACATCGAGTAAACCGATTTCATTCTTTGTTAGCAGATGGTTAGAGTCCAGTACACTCCTCCATTGCAACCTTATTCACATCGCACAATTTGAAGATCTACTGACGGTAGAGCTACCCGGCGCCATGGACTTTCAGCATATAACACTCAAGCTATTCCGGATCACACAGCTACTCCCCATTGATGCCTTACTGGCTCACTATCCGCGTGGCCCTGCTACGGCATGGCGCACCTTCTGGTTATCATCCTTCCTACACCAAGCGCACACCGTGCTCTGGAGATATTACCATCGTAAATTGTCAACATGACAGCGTCTCCACCAGCTTTGTCTGGATCGACACTTGGATCCGTACTGCCTTCTATGTGGAGGCGTTGAAGATGATGAGCATTTTTTGTGGTCTTGTATGCTCAAAAAAGAAACTTGATCGCGTATGGCAAGTCGCTTTTTACAACCTGCAGCGAGACTTACTTATGAATCTCTGGCATTACGCTCGTCTACACTGATACAGGTGCTTTCAAGACTACGTGTTGATGGCCAAACAGTTATTGCCTGTACGATCTTGGCAATCTGACGATGCCATTGGCGCTGTGTATTTGATGGTCGTACCTTCTGGCCCGATGAAGCTGCTGCACGAGCAACACAAGCAATCAAACGCATACATGATGAAAATGTCTATAAAGAGCGCTTGAAATCATCTCGCTCCGGTTAATGCAGCCTTTATTTTGTTTCATGCTTCTATGTTCTTTATTAGTTTCTCTAATAAGTACAAGCCAACTGGCGATATTTGAATAAAATATACCATTTTACAAAAAAAAAAAAAAAAAAAAAAAAAAGAGCTCTAAGGAGTCCTCTATGATGAAAGAATGATATTTTATAAATAGCAAGCCTCCTGTTTTTTCCTATATACATGCGAAAACGCTATGAATACTGTGATAATCAGTGAATAAGTAGTTTTAATTCGGGAAAGATTTGGAATACAAGAAGATGAAATGGGTCTCTTTGTAATCCTTTTATTAACAAAGGAAGTGATTCATAAGAAAAAGGAAATTGATTTTTAAATAGAAGAATAAATGCTGTCAACCAATTATATCTTAGGAATTGTCATCAACTACTACAGACTATAGACGATATGAATCAGTGCTGTGGAATTAATACAAAAGTATGCGTACAAAATACTTTCTTTTAAAGTGGGTGTTAAAGTAACTTGAAATTTGTAGATAAAATGAAACATTACATATTTGAAAGAATCCTTAGTAATTATAACCTTGCTCCTCCACTTAATTGTTGGTTCGATTCTTTGTATTTAGTTAGTTGCAGATGTATACAACAGGTCTGTATCTGTATACTTTGAGACAGCAGGCAATACGCTGTACCTGCCATTTTGACCCAAGTCATCTGAGACCTTTAGGCCAACCATGGTACCTGACAGCTGGAAAAGAAATATAGAAAGTTAATTTGATCAAGTTTGCCACCATTATATGAGCCATTCTGTATAAATAACGGCATAAAAGATAATGGTGTTTTATACAAATAAATAAAGCCTTCTGTTCTGGTGTGCCCATAGTGTTTTCGCGTGCATTTTCGCGTGTCCGTAGTGTTCCCGAGAAAATTTTTTTGGGACAAAAGAGCAAAAGAGTCTGGTTGGGGAATTGAGTTTGTCTTTTTCTTTAAAAACGCATATATATCATCTATCAGTCATATTTTATATGTAAACAGGTAAATTCGATCCTTTTCTCTCTCTCCTTTAAGCACTATGGATATTTAATTTAAAATAAAAAGGTACGGTTAAATGGATCAACCACTGTTGAATTGTTTGTCGGGTAATTTTTTAATCTCAATTTTTCAGCGATTTAAAGGAGTTTCTTTTTGAATTGTCCTTTTTTTTCTCCTCTTTATCATACATTAAGATGCCTGCACTCGATTTTAGTCCAGAAAGGCCATTTGGGGTTTATTTATTTGACTACTTTAACAAATTTTACACACTTATTGTGGGAAGTCCAGCCACAGAATTTCACTTTATCGAAGGTGTTACACCCCTCTCCACTTTACAAGAAGGTAAGAAGTAATATGAACAAGCAACATGACGAGAATAACAAAAGTAAAGTCATTATTGGATGCATTACCTATCTTGTCGTAATTTTTGGTGGTCAATATTTGCTGACAAACGCGTCTCCAATGAAGCTGAAATTTCTGAATCAAGTTCACAACCTCTTCTTGACGGTGATTTCCTTAATTCTTTTGCTTTTGACGATTGAACAACTCTTTCCCAAACTATATTATCACGGTTTGTATTATACTATCTGTTCTGAAGAAGCTTGGACACAAAAATTGGAATTATTGTATTATCTCAACTATTTGGTCAAGTACTATGAGCTTATTGACACTGTATTCTTGGTGTTGAAGAAGAAGAAGCTTGGTAGGTTGATATCATTGGTTGTAATCATATCATTCACATGAAATTAGAATTCTTGCACTATTTCCATCACAGTATGACCATGGCGTTGTGTTACACTCAGCTGGTTGGCAGAACCACTGTTGTAAGTATATCAAAAATTACAAGAACAAACACACCAATGATAATTCAATAGTCCTGGGTTCCTATCACGCTCAACTTGACCGTTCACGTCTTGATGTACTATTACTATTTCCGCACTGCTTCCGGTGCTAAAGTTTGGTGGAAAAAGTACCTTACAACCATGCAAATTATTCAATTCGTCATTGATCTTATTGTCATCTATTCGTGTACCTATTCGTACTATGCCTACACCTACACCAACAGCGCTTTCCCCAATTTTGGCACTTGTGCAGGAACAGAAAGCGCTGCCGCTTTTGGCTGTGCCATTCTAACATCCTACCTTTTATTGTTCATCAACTTTTACAGAATTACATACAAGAAGAAGAACGCTGTTCCTGGTAAAGCACCTGCAGCAAAGGTTGACACTGTCAAAAAGAGCAAAAAGATCTAATATATTTGTGGATACACTTTCTTTTCTTTTTTTTCTTCTTTTCTTAGATGTAGATTTTTCTTTCAAAAAAATAAATAACAAATAAATACCAAAGCATTTATATTATCTTTTCTACCTTATCATTGTCGGTTTCTGCCTCCGGATCATGTGTAACATAAACGACAAGAATGTAATAAGGCCTTGTATGATGGACCAACCAAAAGCTTGCATTACGGTTGGCTAGCCCGCTCTTTTTAATATAAAAAGCAGGGGGAAGAGATGTCATCAATATAAATCTTTTAAAAAAGATATGACCCAAAAGACAGATATATTCCTATTGTATAAAGACAATATATAATCACACATATAATTAAATATCGTATATGAAACAATAAATCAAATGTTTGGAAAGCCATATTTTAAAAAATTCAAGTGTCGAAACGAATTCTACTTGAATTGGTGGAGACACTCAAATACAATAATTCTCCGTCAAATGAATACTCTGGAGAATTTTATGAGACGGTCGGACAGAGCCAGCAAGGAAGGATATCAGCCACCCACCCATCCACTCCTTATCAAGACTTCGCTCATTAAGATCAAATAATAACTATTGTCATTGTATTCCTTTTATTGTTTTATGGGTTTCAAATTTCGTTATTTTAAATAAAAAGATCACAGCATATATCCTTCCTTGTTGGCTTATCCTCTGGTCTATTGACCAAAAGTGCGATTAAGTCTGTGAGAGTATAAGTAAAACGTGCATTTAAAGTATTTTTTTTACTCTCTCTCTTTTTTTTAAGTTTTTTTTATTGAAGGTCTCTTTTTTCTTTCTGTTGTTGATGGGCTATGTCTTCCAAGAGAAAACGACAACGGACTATTGCTGCTGATGCACAGTGGTGCATGGACAACAGAAACATCCTTACCTGCAAGGTTTTTGTAGACAAACACAAATTACTAGATTCTCAATATTCTGTTTCTAGATATAAATCCATTATTTCTAAATATTTACCTCAAAAAAAAAAGAACGACTGATTCAGGACTATGATCATTGGAAACGTAGCAGTGACTACAAATTGTATTGGTTGGAAAAATCACGTACCTCTGTACAGCTGGGCACTCGTGTGGAATGTTCCTCCTTTTCAGGAGACGTGTTACGCCAGGAAACCGCAGTCATTACCACAAGCATCAACAATGATTATACAAACATTGATTCAAACAACAACAAGGGCATGGCTGCCTCTTCCTCTTCTTTACCAGCCATCCAGGATAACGAGAGCATTCCATCAAGTCCTATACCCACAACCTCCTCAACAACAACCCCACTTGATACTATTGCCACCATCACAGAAGCACCTCCTCATTTTCCTTGGTTAATTGGTGAATTTGACGTAACTGATGTATTTTACCGGTACAGATGTCATGTGATACAACAAGCAAAAGATAGCCTTCTTCAAATTGAAAAATCTGTGCACGAATTGTTGCCTCTGTCCCATACCCTCTTGCTATGCCCCAATCAACACAGTGATACTATGTTGTATTTTTTCGATCAAGCTCAACTCCAGAAACTATATCATTCTCTCCTGACAGAATCATTGAATGGTAGCATCACATGGCCAGATGACATTTACTTGAAATTGGTCTATGCCAAGGTCAAGACAAGAGGTCATGTAGAATTGCTTTTGCTTAGGCCAACACTACATGCACCAGAAAATGCACCAGAAAATAAGCTAATACCACGGACGCTTCTTCTAGGTACTACATGTGACACCATTTTACAACTTCACATTACCAAAACTCTGCCTAACCTAAGGCTGTCCAGTTCTCTCTCTCTCTGATATAAAATGTGAATTACACGTGCTCTTGCATCTCTGTTGATCAACTGACAACATAAAATTAGTATAAATACATCAATAACAACATTTCTTTTTGTCTCTCTTCTTCTTGAAAAGAACCAATCCAAGACGGTAACTTCATAAAGTCATGTTTAGCGTGGCGCTGCACATTGGATAAGTTTTGTTGGGCGATATCATGGGTAATAGGTAGAAGTAGTGTCTGTAGCATTAGTCTAATTTCTGGTGCACGTAGTGTCTCCCTTTGCTTACTATGGCTCAAGACTTGGATATTCGCCAACAACCAGTAGTTTGGAGGATTACAGCTGCGTAAGTTGTGTGATTGAGATTTATGACAACATAGGATTAGATACTGATGATAGACATTACAATTCTCACAAGTATAGCTTGAAGAAACTGCCATTCACTGCCATCAAAGATAAAACAACCATTGGGGAAGGAGAACTTCAGATCACGTACTTTGACCCCATCCTTGTTAACATTTTGGCCAACCCAGAGGAAAATGTACTTCTACGTTGGGCAAACGTCACTTGTGATGCAACCGGAGATAAGAGACCAGATGCAACCATCAGCAAGCTTACGCAAATGCCTTTTGGACCAAGCCTTGGATTTGGCGAGGCAAAAGTGACTCAATCAACATGCGATAAATACATGCTTTGCCTCGACTTGACACGTTTGGCCACTTTTTCAAAAGATACGATTGACGAAAACAAGTTGAACGCATCTTTATCATTCCAAATACATGGTAAGCAAAGGAAAATGAAAGAAAGAATAAATATATAAAGAATCCCTTTATTTTCTTGTAATAGGCTTTAGCGTTACTTTTTTCATCACCCGTTTACGACACGATGGCATCTATATCATGCAAGAAATAACCCATATGACGTTTTCTCGATCGACTGTAGAATTAGCCACTTTCATCAGCATGAAAAGTTTGAATATGCTGCTCAAAGTCACTGATGTATTTTGGCGATTATGTAAATCATGCGACAATGAAGAGCTGATTGGAGCAAATGGTCGTGACATACATCCTTCGTTGCATTCATTGATTAATATATCCAAAGATCGACGCCATTTATGTTCATTACGATTTGAATCATAATATCTTTTGGTTTCTTTTCCTTCATTACCCTCTCTCTGTACTATCTCTCCCTCCCCTCCTTTCCCCTAAACTATGCATTATACTTGATAATTTGGATGAAATAAAGAAGAGATATTCACCATGGATTTGGAGTAGGTTAGGATCATACAATGGCTCACAAGTTAAAAGAAAAAGAACATGCTAAGTGACAAGTGCTTTTCGCACCGTCAAAAAATATTTTTGGGGTGCAACACACACAGCACGTATTTTGTCATAGAGTGTTTGTATTCAAGCAATCATCGAATCTTGCTACAGAGTCTCTACAAAAATCTTGAAGGTCATTCAGAAGAATACTATTGCATACATCATGTATTCTTGAGGACAATGTCTCTTCTTACAACAGCTGTTCTCGTTTCATTTTGCTTTTGTAAACAGACCAAAGCTGCTCGATGGGATTCAGTTCAGGAGAATAAGGTGGAAGATACAAGCGGCCGTAACCGCGCCTCTTGATCTCTTTTTCAATATTACCATTCTTGTGGACAAGTACAATGTCCATCACAACATAGTGTCCCTTAAATTGCTCATATTTTTTAAAACATCCATCATATTGCACATAAAGTTGAAGTAATGTACTGTCCTATCATAGTGCCACCTCTACTTGGATGCTAGCAAGCAACCGCACAGATTTTTTACCTCCTCTTTTTATTCTGGACTAAAGCTCCCAATCTTCTTATTTTCACGATAATAATGCCAATAATAGTACAAATTTCTCGCTGACTTTGCTTGAGACTTTGATAAGACTATCTCCGCACAGGTATCAACCTTCAACCAAGTTATTATTTTTTTCATATTGACATGAAAAGCCGCCTCGCCAATAAATACACAGTTGCTTAAATATCCATATCGGTCTGTTGCCATCTGATTTCCCAGCTGTGTCTTTTTTCCAGGTTTTCAGGTAAATTTGATATGACTGAGTGAAAGTGAGCTTTCTTCAAGCCGATTCTGCATTTTTCCCTCGTAAAATCATATAATGCAGTTGTTGACACTTCTAGCCTCATGAAATTCCTCTTTAAATCATCCATTACTTGGTCTAAAACTAATGCCGGCTTCTTGTCAATCAGCTCAACCAAAAGCTCTCTATGCACTTCATGCAAATTTGATGGGTCTTTCGAAAAGAGCGTATTTTTCTTCACGTTTGGTAAGTTATGTTCTATTATTCTTACATTATGATTGGTTATATTTTAATTTAATTCACCTGGAGTCACCCCGGCTGGCCTTCCAATGTACTAGTTAGTGATCTGTATGGCTTTTGTAATTATTCCAAGCGATAAATAATCAACTACAATCATAGAACTCATATCAGAGTATTTTTACTCAAATAAACTTCCGTAATACAACTGACATTCTGCTACAAAAATCGCCATTTAATTTTCGATGAGAACTGTCAATGTGCTTTGTATGTTTAACCTCATATAGTTCATCAACTCCCCTAATGACTCTAGAGCCCACCATCGTTATCGATAATGGAGAACCGAGACACATTGTTCCAAATGACACGAGACCACTATTCAACCGCCCATTCGACAGACTCACAGACCCAATGTAGTCATTTCTTCATGTTCTCTTCTGTTAATGCTAGTTTATGAGAACCAAACTTCATCCTCTCCAAACTTGCTAATAGCAACTTCTCCACAGACCTTCATATTTACTTTATACTGCTCAGACAGTCGTATGCTATGAATGGGATGATCTCTTATCGTTTTTGTAGGATGGTTTTGTGCTCTCTCGTCGATTTTATGGGTCTACTCTTTGCCTTGGTTTTTCAAGTGAAATTACTCACCTCTTGCTTTTAACCATGCATTTTTTTTAATAAAGCAAGTACTTAAAATGAATGAGAATTATGAAAACTAGTTGAGCATTCTTTAAAGATGTTAAAAAAGCAGCTTCTTTTGATAAAGCAAAAAAATCGAATAAGCATTTAAAACTTATGATTCATATATATATATATATATATGTGTGTGTGTGTGTATATCTTCTTTCTCTTCCTGTGATAAGTGCCATTGATTGTTATCATTATCTTTTACAGAGCAAAAGACAAAATGTACACAGTGTAACATAAATCAACCTATGTGATGTATATCAAGACGTACATGCGTAAGCCTTACCGATGATCCCTCACATCAGGTTACTTTACTATTCAGTGAACAGTCAGTTAGAAATGAGCTAGTTGTATACAGGCCACGAATTCCTTTTAGCCTTTGTTTACATTTAGAACTACTGTTTTAAGAATTAATTTACCCTTTACAAGAGACTTTCTCCAAACTCCCTGATAAGCTCGCTGTTTGTTGCATTTTTGTTACATTTATTTCTGATATCACTGATCGACCTCTTGTGATATCCTTCATTACGCAAAAGTTATTAATCAAAGCATGAATATTACACGCACCCGTTGATATTTTCTCAAGTACACATATGTTCGTAATTGGGAATAAAGCTCTGAATTAGACGGGCCACTGTTCCTTTGATAAGAATATAACCCAGGGGACCAGGCATAGGATAGATGTATAGATACCGCATTCATCGCTTCTTTTTCTGAAAAAGAGAATGAACGGATGAGCTGCTTGTTGTAGCGATTGAACCTATTGTA
The DNA here is from genome assembly GCA_025529335.1 of Rhizopus sp. PT2906. Taxonomy (NCBI): domain Eukaryota; kingdom Fungi; phylum Mucoromycota; class Mucoromycetes; order Mucorales; family Rhizopodaceae; genus Rhizopus; species Rhizopus sp. PT2906. The sequence goes on from JAMYHX010000489.1 coordinate 19,076, forward strand.
ATATTGTTGAATATGGATTGTAGACACTTGACTCTCTTGGGACAAACACAAAGTGCAAAGAAATACAGGTCCTCGGTAATGATCAAGCACATTCTCCGAAGGTTAAAAATAACTTTGGTACATCATTCTGCCTTTCCCTATTCACTTTGTTCCATTGTTCACCAATGAAATACACTTGCTATGACCATATATTAAACAAATAGATGACAATATTTAGAATACATCTAGCATTGATCAATGAAAGTTGTATGCGAGTATATACAATATGAACAAAGAGGAGGGGTCATCGTCAAGAATCGATAAAGGAATTGACACCGTTTAGTAACACCATAGCTTAGTGACCAAAATAATTTTTCCAAAAAAGGGCTTCAATCTATGGAACAAAAGATTACCGATGATAATCCCTCATTTGATATTAATGACATTTGAAACAGAAGCCAAGATATCCTTATTCTCACGTTACTTTTAGTCATTGGCTACACATGAATCTAAAAGGCTTTTTGTTAATAGCTTGTAAAAGGTGTTCAATACAAACTATCTTTTCAAAGACTATGTGGACTCAGTGTCCCTTGATACAACTGAAACAAAGGCACGCCACTTCAGTGTATCATTATGTAATTTGCTTTCATTTCATTTATTTCAATATTCATTAGTAGAGAGAGAGAGCTATGGGATCTTTTTTTAAGCGTAGAGGAATTATTAGATGTTTCAAAGATATTATTGAAAAGTTTATCTGATATACCAATTACGGTTATTTTTTCTAAAAGTATATTCATTTCATTACCATGTGCCCTCTCTATTTACAAGCATATGCATTACATGTCCCCATGACGGAATCAACCTAATTCTATTGACTGATTTCTCTATTTCCATTAGATAGTTTTGGCACATGATAATTTCAAAAATAATGTTGTGACCTTTATCATATAATAATCTGCAAAGGTCAAACATTGTGTATCAAGTGATAAAGAATACAAAAAAAGGCAAGCTTGATAGAAACTTTGCTCTAAAAAGAGAGCTTTTTTAAATATACGATTTTTATTAAATACGTTGTTGTTGTCAGGCTTTTGATAAAAAACATTTTACATAAAGAAAAAAGAAAATATAATACATAATCTACTATTTTAATACACAATAATGAGTGTGGTAGAACCCATTTGCGAGTTTACCATTTTCACATATTTCTATTTGGGTCATCCAAGCAGATTCTAACGCTTGGTCAACAGTCCATCGAGTTTTTGGGTCAGGGTCCATCATGCCAGCAAGACATTGTCGTTCAGGTGCTGTGAAATCTTTAAAGAGGTCACATTCACTTGGTTCTATCGTCTGACGTTGATCTATATAATGTTTATAATCTGCATCACCACCATCTTCTGCTTGTGCTGCAACAGCAGCAGGTGAACCTGCGACAGCATCGGAAGGAGGCATGCCTTTAGGTTTACCGGTATAAAAAGCAGCCGTAAAGGGTAATTGTTTGAAACGAATGCAAAAGTAAGTTGCAGCTGCACTCCAAACGTCAAGGGCTCTGGCATCATAGAGTGTTTCGTTGTTTGTAATCTTCCACATTTCTGGTGACCAAAATGGTTCTGAACCACACCAATTTTTGCAACAATTGCCGTCTTTTTCTTGCACGACTTGAGCAACGCCAAAATCAGCAATTTTTAGTGTTCCCGTCGATGTGAGAATTAAATTTTCAGGTTTGATATCACGATGCGCAACGCCAAGACGATGAAGGTGCTGTAGGCCAAGTAGGAGTTGTTTAAAGAGGCAGGCAACCTCATCTAATGTCATGTTTGGTTTTTCATGTAAAAGGTTAAATACATCACCGCCTGAGCACTAAGAATATTTGTAAGCAATATAAATGGTTAGATAGGGTAATGCAAAGATAACATTTATTTTTAAACTTACATATTCCATCACGACACACCAGCGTGCCTTCTCATCTTTAACAAGATCAAGTGTTTCGACAATGTGAGAATGTGATGAAACTGATTTGCTGATAAAATATTCATTAAGCATCCTCTTTTCATATTCTTTTTCATCTTCGCTTTTTTCTTTCTTTTTGAATTCTTTGACTGCCAAAATACGGCCACCTGTTCTCTGTCGCACCAGACGGATCACAGCCGTAGCACCACTAGCGATATTCTTCTTGGATGTAGAACCCATGCCCTTCGATGACCGTTTCTCTGGCTTGACATAGTCACCATACTTTTCAGTCAGTAAAGGAACGACACCGAGTGAGCCGCAAGTCATGTCGTGATTTCTTTTAAAGGGTGATGTGCTGAGAAAGAGACGTGTGAAGGATTTACTTAATTTACTGGCGCTGCTACTAACGGAGCTAGAGCTGTGAATGGACGCACCACTAAACCGTCGATCGGTCATATCTGGAGATTGAGAGCACAATGATTGATTGGTGGGTGAAGCTGGAGTCATTTTAAGAGATCCAAAGAATCCGTTGTTGAAGACGTTGCTCAACCGTTTCTTTGGTTTCTTGACTGGAATTGGTTGACTCTCTGTGGTTACGGGAGGTGTAGTGATGGAGAAATTATCAGAGGACATCGTGTCGTTAGATCCTCTACTGCCTTCTCTTAAAGGTGGAACTGGGCCGTCATGAGGATGCATTGGTAGGGAATCAGGTGAAGTTGATCTAGGTATAGGATCGTCGGCAAAGTAAGGTCCAGTAGATAAATATGTGTCACTCGTAGACTCGAAATAATCTCCACCTGCGGCTGGGCTAGTCATAAGTTAAATATATCAAAAAAAAGGAGTGCTTCAAAGAGCAAAAAGAGAACAAGGTCAACAGAAAAGGGGAAGAAATAAATAAAAGGCTGAAAGAAAGAAGAAAAGAAGAAGAAAAAAAAGTTTTTTTTTTAACATTGACTTTTATATGGAAATATCACTTTTTTAGTGTCACAGATTTTGGAGGATACAAACAGTAGGGATTGGTCAAGTTCAGATAGAAAAAAAGGACCAATACATTTGTTCTGTTTCGGTTAAGAGACTTAAACAAGAAATCCTTGTCTTTCCCCAATGAAGGGTTTCTCTACCTTCTTTTTTTTTTTTTCCTTTATTGTCCAATGAAAATGTTACTGTCTTGCTCAAACCCTGGGTGGACAATAGAATTCATAAAAAGTTCTATTGTAACAAACAAACAGAATAGGGCAAATCACAGGTACCAGTAAACTTTAATTCAACGTGGGGAAAATAAATAATGACGATGATATTATTATATGGCCACATTATGATCCCATTACTATTCATCTACTTGTTCCAATGAAGTGACTTTTATCTCTATTTATTATTAGATAACAAAAGTCAGGACGCGTAAGAACAAATGATTATCGCAAAACAGAAACATTTGGTTGCTCAAACTCCTCCTTTTTTTTTGGTTATTTGAATTTAAAGACATCTTAGTTTCAAATCTCTCTGTCTCTTTCTTTTTTTACACTATTTTAGTACAAGTCTTTAACATTGGAAAATCCTGACTTTAGTACGTAATAAAAGGCTTAAAATGATAACAGGCGAGCTTTACAACAATCAAGACATCTAATCACTGTGAGAACTTATAAATTTTCTCGATTAGGAAGTAGATAGATTGATCCTTGGAGTAATGGGCGTTGTTGTTGTTGCTGTTGTTGTTTTGCAGAAAAAAAAAAAAAATAGCAACTAGTCCATATTAGAAAAGAGATTTTTGCCTTTATCAAATATATCAAACATCAGACTCTTCAATAAAGAAACTATCGGCAAGACTGTCAGACTTGTTCTTTCGTGAGAACTATGGGAGATATATAAGGAAGTTGACAAAGGCATGTCCTTATAGAGAATAATAACAAACGTGATGAGTAGAGAGCCATGAAGGGCTTTCTTGTAATTTCTATGATACAAGTGCAATTTTAGAACTCTGAGACACAAGAGCGTCATTTGCTACTTTTCCAAATATAAAATCGATTACTCATTCAGGTAAACACCTTGTTCAACATACGCACTTTGGAAGAAATGGACAAAACAATCATTGAATGAGCAGCTGAGAGTATCTTGAGTGAAATATGACCTGTGTTGTTGATGAAGAATCGAATAGACTTGTTCTACGAAACTTTGTAAAACTTATTGATACCCTTCGCAGAAATAGTTGGAGAAAATGCTTAAGGTAACTTAAACCATCATATAGTTGAATATCCTTGCTAAAAGAGCTATTGTTCAATTGAAACAAGTAGATTAAAAGTAGTCCTACTGTTTAATTGATAAAAGGGCCGCTTTTGAAATAAGTAATGGACAGTCTAGTATAGATATGGATTGGGGAACTTTTCCCTAATAGTTTTTATTTATTACTAGAAATAAGGGCCTGGGAAACTAATATTTTATTACAGTCCCTATATTGTCATTTTGTTTTCATAAATAATCTAATGATCAGTTTTAGACTATTTAGCGATTTATCTTGGTTTATGTTTCCATGGTTTCTGTTTCTGTGTTTTTCTGGATATTTCAGCTTTTTATCGAACGATGGTTGACAAGGGAAAACTACTAAAAAAAGAATAGTGCACAAGTGTTCACACGATCTTAATTTATTGAAAGCGCATTTTAAAGGAATGGGCTCCGCCAGGAAATCCTCCTCCAAATGGAAATCCATTCTGAAAGCTAAATCCGCCTTGGAAATGTTCGAATGGAAAGCCACCATGAGTAGGTCCACCGTTTTGCCCTTGTTCAGGATCAAAAGGATCGAATCCGTTGTCGTACTGTTGTCTCTTGTCTATTTTAAAAACAGATGAGTCACAAGTGCAACCATCATTGTTTCTCTATTTATTACCGTCATTGCTAAGTACTTCATAGGCCTGATTGATCTCAGCCATCTTATTCTGGGCTTCCTCTTTTTGGTCACCTGTGTACTTGTCGGGGTGCCATTCCAGTGCTTTCTTACGATAAGCTTTCTTGATTTCACGAGCATCTGCCGTTGGTGGTACATCCAAAATCTTGTAGTAATCTTTCTTTTTAGATAGCTTCAGCTTCTGCATAGCTTGCTGTAATAGCTGTCTTATACGGTGCTGATGCTGTCTTCCAATGCTTTCATCGTCTGAGACTGCCTTATTGGCCTTTTCTAAGTCATGTACGGCCTTCTCAAACTCTTTACGTCTTAGGTAATTTTCGCCGCGGTACATCAGCACTAGTGGATCATCATTCTGAATAGCGAGGGCCAACGAGCACCACTCGTCTATTTTATCTTCATTTTTTTCCTTTTGTTTAGAATTCAATCTACAAGCCATCTTGTAGCACTTGAATTTGAGCTTATTTGGCATCTGTTTACTCCTCAACTCTGTCTGCAATTCGCTATAATCTTGCTCGATTTCTTTCATGATTCCCTGTCGATTGGATGTACCGATCAGATGATTAGCTGCTGTCACATATTTTTTGAGTTCAATATCTTTCTCTATTGTCTCTATTTCCTTATTGATCTTTTTCATCTTTTTAAACAACTTTTTGCATTGTTTTTGTTCAGGATCATAATGTAAGCACTGTTTGACATGCTTCAGAGCACTTTCGGGCTCATCTAGTGCATAAAATTTGATCTTGGATAATTGTAGTAATATATCAGGGTCCGAAGGGTTCAACTGTGCCACACGCCTATCATTTCCAGTCGAGGGTGAGTTGTATGTATTGAAAAAATAAAGATTTTACTTACACAAAGTCGCCCGCTGCATCATCTATCTCATTCTTGCCAAGATGGCATTTTGCCTTTAGCAATCTAGCCTTCACAGAGTACGGTGATAGGCGACACACAGTACTTGCTTGTTGAATACAAGAGTCATATCGGCTTGCCTCATGATCCTTTTCAGCTTGCTTTATAGCATTCTTGGCCACTTTTACATCTTGAAGCTGTAATTAGCACAAAATAAACATGAGTACTCTACTTTTATATATAGCATGTTTGTATATATTTACCATGGTTAAAGCCTCTTTATCATCCTTGTGAGCAGACAAGTACTTTTCCAGATCTGCTTTGGCTAAATCATATTGACCTTGCTTCATATAGATACGAGCTCGCTGAAGCAACGCTTTATCATATCCGGGTTTCAAGTTCAAGATTGTCGTAAAATCTTCGGCAGCCGCATTATTTCTGCCAAGAGACAAGTATGCTGTTGCTCGTTTAAAGTATGAAAGGTAATTGTCTGGTTCTTGTCGAATGGCAGCATCAAAGCTGATCAGTGCATCGTTATACTGTCCACTTATCAAATAACTGTTTCCTTCTTGTAAATACTGTTCTGTGCTTTTCTCGCATAGAACAGCAGAGTAAGGAAATAAGAAAGGAAGAACACAGGCGATAAGATAGTGTTGCTTCATTGCGTTGTTTTTACGATTACAAGAAAGAAAGAAGTAAAATGGATAAGGATTTCCAATCAGATAAATCCACATAAGGTGCCTACCAAATAAAGAATATCATAAACTCCGCCAAAACGCAGGCATTTCATTGGCCAAATATTTTGAAGAAATAGCCATTTTGGCACAGGTCAAAATATGCTTGGGCACACTAAGCAGATTCTTATTATTTGACATTTGGAATGTGCTAGAAAAGCCATACAGATAACTGGTGAGAGCTTCATTACATGTACCATCAACTCTAAAAGATAAAACCTTTTCTTTCATTAAGCGGTAACGCTTCATCTTTCCTTTTACTAAAACCAGAGGTGCACTCTTTGAGCCTCCAAGACGCGTAAAGAGACTTTTAGTGGCAGTAATAAATGATAAGAGCCTACTAGACTCAACGACAATACAGGTAGAAAGCTTATATCATAGCTCATCGTACTTGGTCCCATTATAATCGCTATTTTACTTAAAGCACTGTATGTGGGTTTATTTGATTGGCTTTTGTAATCGTACACGTGACCTGTTTTGAGTCAAACGGGTGTTTCTTTTTTTTCCTCGTTTATTGCTTTCACCATTCGAAATGTCAACAACGCAAAATGACATTGTAAACAGTATTTTAGAAGCCATGAAGAGCGGACAAGGATATAACTCAAGCACTGGAAGGTCCTTGATGTTTCTTAATGCTGTAAATAAGAAAGAGTCGTATTCGACAAGATAACTTATACTTGTTTAGGTTGACTGGACACAACCTTGGATCATATCGATCATTGTATTTCATATTCTATGTTTTATTATGGCTATCTGCTTAAGAAATCATCATAATAGCATATCTATTTATTTTTTTATCCTTTGTAAGAAGCAAACAAACAGAAAAATGACGAGTGCTTATTCTTTACTCTTTGTGTAGTGGGCTTTGCTTCCCTTACACAAAAATTAAATTCACTTGGTATGAAATATTGGCAATCATTTTCTAATACTTGCTACTTTGAGCCATCTGGTGTATTTATTGTCAGTGTATATGCCGCTCCTTTACTTGTTAATGCGTTTGTCACCATGGTAATATAAATGAACACAATTGACAACAATCATATTGATTCAGCTTTGTATAGATGTTAATTATTAAGGCAGTTGTGTCTTTGATGGTTGAGACCAAGAGAAGACAGCTTCAACAAAAGATCAAAAAGTTATGATACCCCTACTATATGTAATAAACCTGGAACAAACAGATCTACAATGCATCAAAAAAGAGTATTTTGCGTAACATGAACCTAATTAAAAAATTCAAGTTTGATGTCCTCCAAGACCCTGTGTTCTGTACTCTAGCGAGCTAAGGGGCAAAAGTCCAGAAGCATTCATTTCTTACCATTCATTCTGTACAACTGAGTTCATTTGCAGTAGTCTTGTCAATTAGATGCTATCAGTTGAATGGAAATGCCCACATAAGAAGCTAAAATCTATCTACAGGTACCTGTTGTTCAATTACAGGACACTATCATGTTATGACAAGCCTCCTTGTTCTGTATTATTTGTTTATTGACATAAAACAAGACAATGGTTAATAGGCATTTCCTCGTGCTGCTATTATGTAAAATGTTACACTAATGATATTTCATAGTATTAACTTTTATTAAACATGCATACATCGTTTAAACGACATCAGGCATCCCGGTAACCCATGGTGTTAATTTCAATGTGGGTCTCATACATGACAAATAAACGGCTCTATTGTAAAAATGAATATATTTGGTGTAACAACAATTGAAGCGTGTATATATAAAGATCAATTCTGACACTTTTATTTTCTCATTCAACAAGTTCTCTTCCCATTCATTACAATCAAATGTCTCTCCGCACACTCACTCTTATTCTCTCTGCTGTCATCTTGGCCGCTTTCCTTCACACTGTCACTGCTGCTCCTACTTCTTCAGACATCAATACGATCTTGAATGCTCATAACAAGGTCCGTGCAAAGCACCACGCTCCCGCCTTGAAATGGAGTACCAAGTTGGCCACCTACGCTCAAAATTGGTCCAACAGATGTCAATTCCAACATAGCTCTGGCCCCTATGGTGAAAACTTAGCTTTAGGCTACCCTGACTGGAACAGTGTTGTCAATGGCTGGTACAGTGAAGTCAAGAACTACAACTACAACAACCCTGGTTTCGCTTCCAACACTGGTCACTTTACCCAAATTGTCTGGAAGTCTACTACTGAGATCGGCTGTGGCGTCAAGGTCTGTAATAACCTCGGTCGAGGTGCCAAGCTCTATACCTGCTCTTACTATGTTCCCGGTAACATGGTGGGCGATAATGGCAAGTACTTTACTCAAAACGTACTTAGACCTTAAATTTTGTGCATTATATTCTGTAAAAAACAAGCTTAATAAAGTGAAAGAAATCTTACAGAAGTGTTCAAATTATATAATAGTATCCTAATTTTGAATGAACGTGATTCTGACCACAGATACCACGATTTCTACTAAACGATAATGAACATTGTTATTAGACGTGAATACAAGGGCTTATCTTAAAACACTCCAACAGAGTATATCATCCATTGTACTTATTACTAAAGAGAGGCGACAAATTTGACTATTCCACCAAACTTTCGTACCTGAAAAGCTACTAAGAATTTTAGAGCAAGTTAGGACTGGGAAAAGGTCACTAGAACTGATACCAAGGACGGGCACCCACCACATTCTCGGTCTCCATTTCGCCAACTAGGCCATTGTGGGTCGTTCTTTCCACAATTGCCTTGTGACTCACTCCGACCTCGGATGTGATTTTCTTTTCAGTATCTTCTAAAATTATCTTGCTTATCATTTATCCTTGCCGTCTTCTGTTGGCTGGCCGTAGGTAATACTTTTCAAATGTGACCGCGTTTAAACTCCAATTGGCATGGACCTTGACTTCTTGAATGGAAGCACCTTGCTGGACTGCATATGTACTTGCTGCTGCTCTGATCGAGTGTGCTGTAAACTTGTCAGGGCCGATACCCGTAGCGGTTAAGCTATTGGTGATCCATTGAGCAACTGTTTTGTCTTTGACTGAAGAAATTTTCGAAAAATCGTCATCCTCAATATAGATGAGAAATAAAGTGTGATTGCTAGGTAGACGAGCTTTTCTTTCCTTAATACATTCAACAAAGTACCGAAGAGCCTTCACCGGACAAATGATTTCCTCCTCAATGACTCTGAACTTGGATTGCTTTGAAGTGATTTCCTTAGCATTCCTGGCTAACAGCGTGACACCAACTATCCTCTACCCACTGCCCATCTTAAATTGGACATCCTTACATTGTAACTGGCCTAAGATCTTGGTCGCCAAATGGTCACCATAGCCAAAAGTAGAACTGTCTTTTCTTGTAGTCTAAGGCCCTTTGTTGGCCCACAAGACTTTATCATGTCGATTATAGATGTCAGATTGTACACCTCCTTTGTATAGTTGCGGAGTTTTGGGTCGATTCTCTTTTTTGCCTGGAAAAACTGTTGAATCCTTTCATGAGAAGCTAAAGGTGGTTTGTCGGAATGTAATACTCTAAATCGTGATGCTATGGCTGATCCGATACTGTTGAGATGCTGATATGAAAACTGTTTGTTCTGAACTAGGTACTCTACTACTATACCAGGATTGTATGCTGTAGGGTCTACTCTTGGTACTTGTCTTACGCACCACTCCGTCCATTTCCTCCATTGAATATCATAGTTGTTTGTGCGTACTGTTCTTGTTTGAACGTGATAGAAAGTTACTTACACTACCTGACATCTTTGCCTTTTTCTGTTGATGTGCCCTGATAGTCTCCGAGCGGTTAAACACCAAGTCTTGTTGATTGGCATCATGATCGGGTCTTCTAAGCATTGGCGAAGCATCATTGGCCACCAAAGCTGTGTCTGCCAAGCTGGGGTCGCCATCACCGCCGTCTTTACCTTGTCTTCTTGTAGCTTCCTTAATACCTGTGGAATCAACTTCCATGAAGGGTGTAAGTAGAGGCCCTTCTGAGGCCATTTCTGTTTGAAGGCGTCGATAGCCTCGGCAGATGGATCGGGAATTCGGCTCCAGTAACGTGATAGGCAGGTGTTCTCTCTTGACGCAAAGGCATCCAGGCCCATCTTCCATCTCTGTTGAAGCATTTTGAAAAAGCGTCTTGACAGGGTCCATTCGTAAAGAGGTCTCTGTCGTCTGCTTAAATTTCTGCTTTTATGTTTTGTACTCCTGGCACGTTAAAGTACTTTATCTGTTATAAGCTGCTGTATCTCCAACATCAATGATTGTAGTAGGGTTGATGCTGTCCCGCCCGACTTCTTTGCATGCTTTAGGGCGATCATGTGGTCAGTGTAAATATGAAGTAGCTCGCCTTGATTTCTTTCTGCGTGTATTTGAATTGCAAACAGAACTATTTTCAACTTCCTTGTATTGATTGAAGTTGCGCTTTCTTCCTGAGACCAGAATCCGTTTGTTCGTATTTGATTTGATGCTACTCCCCAGCCTGTATCTGAGACGTCCACATATATCTCCACTTTCGGCTCCTTTTCGTTCTGTGTTGACTGTATGGACAGTCCGTTCTTTAATGTTGCCTTCTCTATCTACCAGTTCAACTCGTTCCATGCTTGTGTCGATATCTCGCAACTCTTCTCCCTATCCCAACCCTTGTAAGAATGCGTAACGAACCCTTTGAAGTGACTTTTATCCGCACTTTTGCAAGCTTCCGTAATTCTTTTTGATAAAGTATCTTCCTGCAAAAACCTATGGCGCTTTACTTTACTCTTTGCCATTGCCCAGAATCGCTCTATTGGGTTAAGTTCAGGAGAGTAAGTAGGATGATACATACATTTATATCCTCGATACTCAATATACTTCCTTATATTTTCGTGCGTATGAATAGGTGCATTATCCATGACTATATAATGACCTTTCATATATGGATGTTTGCTCATTTCATCGAGAGTCATTGTTAAGAAACTGATGTAGTGACCTGTTACAGTTCCTGGGCTTATGTGTCCTTCAGCCTTTCTCTTCTTGGCAGGTCTTGGTTTTTTTTATGCCGACTGTAATCAAACCGGCAGCAGAGATTGCGCTCAATATAGATGTTGTGTTTGCTCTCGTAGTTGGCCCGGTGACAATAGTTCGAGTACCCTTTTTGGGTCAAGCTCTTGAACGTTTCCTATTTATATCAAAAACAGACTCGTCAGGAAACACGTAATTCATCAGGAAGTACATGTCTGTATATCTCCAATTGTATCGTTCCTCCGTCTTTGCTGGACCGTTTCTTTTGATAGAATGGAAATCTGCTTTTTTCAACAAAAGATTGCGTTCGTTTCTCATAAAGTTATAAACAGTGCTGCGCGAAACCTTGAAATCAGTGAATTGTTTCAACAAATGCTCAGTGACTTCAGCTGCAGTAGCTGAGAGATTAGTATCAATGAAGTTGACAACGATCGCTTTATGCTCTTTGGTCAAGATACATTTACGATCAACTTGCTTACAAACCTCAAAAATACTATCAGAACACGTATTATATTGCTCAACTCATCTTTGAGCAGCTCGAACATGAATGCCTAACTATTTCGCTGCAGCTGATGCACTCATACATTTTTCAATCTTCAGATTGAAAAACCTGACTTTATCCTGCACGGTATATTGAACATAATGCCGTTTTATAGGCTGCATTTACCTGTCTTCAAATTTTCCAGAGTTAATTCTATAGAACAATTTTGGTCAGTGTGCAAAAGTAAATTGAAAAGAGGAAAGCTTTTACAAGAAGAGACAGTGACATCCAGAATTGCAGAAGCATGCAATAACATATACTTAATTGATATACAAGGCTTTTGTGGATATTCTGCTTCAAAATTTCAAGATTGTTTGGAAGGAAAACCTTTGTAATATCGATGTACGAAAATGGTCGCATGAATTTTTTTTAATAAAGTGCCTTGAAATTGTTTCTGTAACTGTACGAATCTTTTTCTGAAAAAGGTATATATTTTACAGCAATTTCAAGTGCTTAACTGAGCTACCATTAAGAATTGTAACAAAATAACCACTTTTTGCCATTTTAACTTTACATTTGTAAAATACATTTCTGTAATATATAAACAATGCAAATTGTAAGAAATGAAAAAACTACACCTTTTACAATTTGAAAAGATACAACTTTTATAGATCATATCAGATTTTGAAACAATTTAAATCTGTTACCATTTACGGAACGCCAAAGTCTAAATTTAGTAACTCTTGATTTAAAAAGGGGCAGTAAAGATGTAAGAAAAAAAAAAAAAAAGAGGGAGATATGATGAACAATTGCGCCAAATATTTAAAAATATATGAATTTCTTAAAGTTTATCAGTAAAGAAAAAGAGAACAAAGAAATGAATTACACCGAATAAACTCGTGTAAAGTTTCCTGGTTCTGACATTAAAACCTATCAAGGAGAACACATTTGTCAAAAAGCTTCTCTTTTTTTTTCCTTAAACTTATCGTAAACACCTATACTCCTTCCTTTGCTAGCCCCCTTTACGCTCTTTTTAATAATATACTTTCCTTTTTACTTTCCTTATATTTAACAAATGGTAATCAGTAACATGGAATGTTCATTATTGGACTAAAATCTATAGATAGTGTTGTAGTGGCAATGGTCCCAAATGGAAAAGAGAAGTGGTGAAAGATCACAAGT
>JAMYHX010000049.1:0-136528 GCA_025529335.1 Rhizopus sp. PT2906
TTTACGCAAATAATTTTTTTATTTTATGACAACATTTTATAAAATTAATGTCAATAATTAATAAAAATACAGTAAAGTAGCAGTGTTGTATAAAGAAATGAAGCAGGTTATACAAAATCAAAAGAACGCCACCACCAAAAATGGTAATAACAAATGATAGATGAGTCCCGAAGCCCTGTTAACTCATGAAAGAAATAATAACTTTATTTTGAACAAATCTAGACGCAAGCATCAGGGAAAGGTCAAGGTACATGGTCTGCGCCCTCAAATCCTCTCGTATAACAGCCCTGAGTAGTTTCTGAATTAAACCACAAATAGCCTTGACAAACTTTTGTTCTTTTTTAGGTTTCGCAGTGCCCTAGTATTACTTAAAAGAAGTGATGTTCTCTCTCTTTTGAATAGGCTACAATAAAAGGAAAAATCAAGGCGATCACATGTCATATTAGAAAAGAAACAGGCGCTTTATTATTAAAGAAATAGCAGATACTTTGAGATCAAGGTGAAGTTCTTAAAAAGCAGCAAGTCCAGCAATTAACAATTTTTTTTGGTTGGAACGTTCCAGGACAATTGATTTTGTTAGGGGCGCAAAGTCTCAAGCAGCCCTGTCCGACAGTAGATGTAACCATAAAAGAGCCAAGGACAAAGAGAACAGCAGAGATAACCTTCATATTTTCAACTTGTGGTAGATAGAAAAGTAAAGAAAGGCGATGGAAGCAGGTTGCGATCCTTATTTATACTCAAACAGTGTTTGTATTTATCTGAAACTCGTTTAAATCAACTAATCAAAAGCTTTCATCGTAAACTTGCATACACTCACGAAACATAACGTAATTCGTTCGTATAGGAATGCATTACATGTATACCATAACCTTAATTAATACAAAGCTTACAGTAAGCATAAGGAGCGGCTGATGAAGGAGAACGTTGATCTACATAAGACAGCTTACAAATATTATGAAATTTTATTTAGAGTAAACAGTCAAAGTAAATAGTTATACCAAACCTGATGCATTACAACAGAGGTATCTTTATCGAACGCCGGATAGTATGTAATGGATTAAGCTTCATTACCATTGTGTTCCATTGACAGCTTCATGCTTGATTTATTTCTTCTTTGAAGCTACAAAAGCGTGATCATCATCTTACTTCAGGCTTCTTCTTTATGATACATTTAATAGTCGAATGCGGCAATAGGTGCGCCATATGCATGTAATAAGCAAGATCGTCCGTCCTATGTACATTTTTGTTTTGTTTTTGTTTGCACTGCTTCTGTTTCTATCCAGTTACACGAACGTTTAATGGATTCAAAGTCATAATATAACTACACAAGCTCCGCTGCTTGAATAAGGGAGCATTGAATTATATCGTTGTCACTACAATTGAAAAAATTATCTATTCGACTGGATTGGACATTGAATACGTTTGGGGGCAAATACTTGCCCTTATGTATTCATTATAGTCATGACATGCGGATCGAGGCAGATTTGAAAAGCTGCATTCCCTGATTTAACGCGCGCAAATGCTTTATCAAGAAGTTTGAAACGAAGCACCGTGCCAGATACTACTCTTGTATTCACAATGGGAGATGAGGGCCACATAAAACATTGCGCAGTGCTCAGCATGATTTGTAAAGACAATCCATGATGCAGACTTGAGTGTGCACGACAATATGCTTGCATAACGATTTTGGGCGCCGTTGACTAGACTTGTACAGATGCGTCCGAAATTGACCTTGTACAACCGTCCTGATGCAGAACTGACAATTCAAAAAATCTCCAAATTAGTTCAAGACGTCTTAGAAGACAATTACAAGAATTACACAGCAGAAACTATATTACTGGACTACATCAAGACAGTAACAAGGGAAAAAAAGATGTTTCGTAAAGTCCAAGTTACCCGAGAAAATTGGCATCTGCAGAGAAACTATTATGCAAGCTTCATGGTTGGAATAGAGCGCATGCATATAAGGGCTGTTACAGCAGGAAGGAGATATCCAATGTCCCACCGCTAGAAGACAAGTTCTTTGGTACGAAGAATCAAAGATAAAAGAGAAACTTGATTGATAGTGGAGGACATCTCTCCTATATTCAGATATTTCCTTCAAAAGACTCAATGATAAAGAATAAACTTTTAGTTATTGCCATCTGTTAGTATTTTAAAACTATAATTAATTTACAACGAGCATAACAAAAGGGAGAAATATTCTTTCACGCCCAACTCCAATAGTAGCAAAAAACTTCATCTTGATTTTATATTATATGCTAATGGTCAAGAAATTGGCTGCGGTGAAGTAAAGGTTTGCAAAATCAAAAATAGTTTATTGGAAAACGACAGGCTTTGAGAGCACCTATCTCACACCGCACCTACAACAACATGGAAAGGATTCTAGAATATTTAAAAAGCTTCAAGGTAAGAAATTGCCCCACTTAAGAGAAACAACATCCCTCTGGTAACAGTAGATAGATTAAATGTTACTTTTATGTAGAATGCTATGGTTTCTAACTTAACTACCGAGGAAGACATAGTAAAATCGTATTTTTATCATGAATGCTCTTCTTTCTTCAAGCCTACTATAATCTCTAAAAAAAAACTAAAATTTTTCTTTGCGATTGTTATTTATTGCTTTTAAAGTGATATACAGGAGCATGCTTGGCTCTGTCGACATGCAAAGCATAGATTATAAATATTACATAAAAACAAAACGAAACCAAAAAACAATAGAGACAAGACAAGTAATCAGACTCACTGACAAGTAAAATGCTCAGTATATGTTTTGATAAATGAGTCAATATATAAAAAGAGGTATAGAAAGTAATAGATTATTCTAGTTACTGAGAGACTTGCATGGGTACGAACTTCTAAAATAGTGAAGCATATGTTACGAGAATATGGATTTGTGTTGTCTCGAGCCCATTAGAATCCTGTTTTGCTGGATTATGAACTATAGAAGCAATTTTTATAGATTGAGTCGGTACGAGGATTGAAGACCAAATAGAAGATATTGGAAGGAGTGAGGTAATGTATTATTGAAGAAAAAAGGGAAGAGTATGTCACTGATATGGTACTATTTACAGATATTCTGTAGATGTGCTGGACTATCATGAGCAATTCAAAAGACACGATATTATAATGGATTATGCTCCTATACACTATTTCCAGATATAAATGTTGCTCTAGCTTGTTGCATTTGTGTAAAAGTTGTATTATAAACTTCATAAGATGTGTCATTACTTTCCGGAAACAATGTAAATTACACTAGAAATCATTATGAACAAACTACAGGAATATGGTATAGATAACTACCTGAAGTTCACTTATTTTTATTGGTAACAAAGATATAGATTACACAAGATTCATTATTGCTTGTTGATCAACAAGAACCATGGAAATGGAAAATGTTGTTTCATAAAAAAAAGAGGATGCTATAGTAGCCTTCGTTGTCTGTGTCATCATAAAATAAAGTTTGAACCAGACAAGACAATTGCTTGATTGACACCCTAAGAAAAACAAAGTTTCTTATTATAGATAGTCGATGAATCATCCAAGCTAGGACTATTGAATTTTTAAACTGTAATAAAAAAGATATATTACTTACTGGCAGGTTTCCATTGCTCAAAAAGAAAACTATGCCAGTGCTACCTATTTGTACTACACTCAGTTTGGCTTAGGTCTATTTTAATGTTCTTAATAAACCCCGAGTTGCCTTTGGTTCTACTTAAATATAGTTGTACAGATAAAGAAAACTCATTATACGGTGAAGTAATGTTACAAAAGTTGAATTTTTACAATACAAAATATACAGGAATGCGACATCTTGGCGCGAGAGAAAATGAGAGGCGAATAGTGAAGTCAATAAGGTGCATTGTGTGTGACAATGATAAGCTTCTTCCCTGAACTGTTCATTTTGTTATAAATCAAAAAGTAATAGCTGCCTCTTCTTCTTTAGCTCTCTTTTCTTTTCTTATTTTCTGTCCTCTATCTCTCCTTTTTCTCTTTGTTTTATACATGACTGATAGTAATTCTACATCATTTGGGTCAATTTTCGCTTCTGGCATTCAAGATGTGGCGGCTGTAGCAGCTGTGCTAGGAATAGATATATGTGATACAAATGCTGGATTAGCGTTAACCAAGGGCTATCTGTTCCTTGCTGCATGTGGCATGTCAATGTTTGGTGTTCTAGGGCTTGCAAAGGACGTCCTCAAATCTTTTTTGCCTCTGCATATTGCCTAGAACTTGGATATCGAGGTTGAAAAATTCGACACGTACAGAATAGATAAAGCAATACACAGAGTATTAGAAGATGGATTGTCGTTTGAAAAAAGAACACGTTTGAGTAGACAAAATGTCAAAATACGAATGTATGTGCAAGATTATGGTAGATCAACTTGGATAAGTGCTTTCTCTTCGTGCTTTTTCTTATCCTGCATCAACCTTATACCATATGTACCTCATTACAGGACTCTACTATTACATCTTGAAGATACTCCAGATTCGTCTGACGCATACATATACTTTCCTCTCCTCTTGGCATTCTCTAGCTTTGTAGCTTCCTTCGTCTGCTGGTTTGACGCTGCGATCATGCTGTCAGGATCCCCTTCACTCTATACATTAGCTACTTTTGATATGGACCTGTTCGAGTCTCATTACTTTGGTAATTTGCTTACTAGGCGCATTGGCTATGGGATAGGACTTCTCGCAGCTGTAGGCACTGTCATTGGTTATATAGGTTCATACTTGGTTGTTCAGAAGATGACATCGATAGACACCTATTATTGGCTAGGGCTTGAGCTTACGCTATGCTTCTTACGCTTGGTGATATGGTCATGGAATACTGAAAAGGATGACTTGAATGTGATACAGTTACGGTATAAAATAGACATAAGCGATGAAGGAATTATCAAGCAGGCCCAAGAATTACCATTACCAAGAATTACCATTACCAAGAATTACCATTACCAAGAATTACCATTACCAAGAAGTAAAGTAGAAAATGCAATTAGCAAGCTCAAGCTTGGTGGCTACTTTATCCAATCTGAAATAGTGGATGCATACTATCAAGCAAAATATCATGTTCATGACCTATCTATCCCTTACTTTAACCAAATTCATTTATATACTCCCTTTCGCAGCAGTGATACCGTATTGAAGCCAAGATACTATATATTATGGGACAATAAGGTGCGCAAGCCGCAAAAGATTCTTGTAGTTCACGGAATTATAGGTTTGCTGACCGAACTCCAAACCAGCAAAATTAGTTATGTGAAAATCCCGCCGATAAGCTCTTGGGTATATTACTTCAAAGGAAACGAATTTGAACCACAGACAGGAGAGCAAATAGATGCTGGAGTACTTATGAAATTGAAATCAGAAATGGACTTTATTACTCCATGGATAAAGCTTGTCACTTCACGCAAGCAGGTTGATCCTGAGGTTGAAGAAGACGAGCAAATGTATAAATATGTAGAATTAGAGTTCCTATCGGGCTAAACTTGAGTAGTATTAAAATAATAGTAACAGTAGCAATAATAAACACTGGCCAACTATTCTGTATACACATTCATGTAAACTTTGACGCAGAGCTGCTTACTTTTATGAAATTGATGCTTTCTAATTAATCAAGCATCCTCGATATTAAACAGGTGGGCAATAATTGCAGTGTTTCGGATCAAAGCTTCTCTTGTTTTAATATCTTTTTCATTTCTGCATTCATTATAGAATGACCCATTATGTTCACTCGCCGTTTCAGTAATGAAATCATTAAATAACAGATTTTGTTTACTTAACGCTCTAGTGAGCGCTATGATAAATGCCTGCTGGGACGAGATCATAAAAACAATTGAAAGAGGCCTCCTCTGAGCTCGTAGTTTTTATTTCTAGACATAAGCTTGGAAAGAGTGTATGATATTCTAAGGTAAATTTCTAGAAGGCAAAGAATTAAGGTAAAACAACGTATTTCTGCAAGTGATCAGGAATAGCATTAGACAGATTCTTAGATTCTAACCAAGTACGACCTTGAATGCACACGTTAATGTTTGGACTTTTTTTTTTTTTTTTTGAAGTACTTACTGAAGAGACGAGATTGGTATCTATAGGCACCATCACACAAAAGAGTGACAACCTTTTTACCTGTTATACCCTGTGAGTTATTGCCTCTGTTTCTTTTCTGGTTGATTTACCTTTTCCAAGCTGTTGAGCCATCTGTACAGCAGCTACAACATTCAATGCAGAGGATGCTCCAACATAAATACCCTCTTCATCTAGCAAGCGATACACCATGGCGATGGTATCCTCATCCTTGATATTCAATGCGCCGTCAATCAAGTCTACGTCAGGAGCCAAGTTATCGGTTACACGACCCTGTCCAATACCTTCTGTGATGGAAGATCCACTGCGATCCATCAATTTGCGGCCGCTGGTAAAATAACTGAATAAGACAGATCCAGGAGGATCAGCCAAAAAGATCTTGACATCATCTCCCTTCTTATCCTTTAAATAGCGTGCTGTACCTGCCAAGGAACCACCCGTGCCTGTAGCACAAACAAATCCATCCACTTCACCATTGGTTTGTGCATAGATTTCAGGCCCTGTAGTTTCGATGTGAGCACGGCGATTGGCTGTGTTATCAAACTGGTTGGTCCAGACGGCGTTTTCCAGGGACTCGGCATGCCGTTTGGCTTGGTGGTTATAGTTCTGTGGGTTGTCAAATGCAACTGCAGGTACAGGATATACTTCAGCACCCAACATACGAAGCAAATCAATCTTTTCCTGGGACTATATTACATCTTTAATCTTTCAACTCCAGGATCATGTCTATGTCTGCTTACCTGAGTGTTGGGCATGTAAATAACACACTTGTATCCCTTTGCACGACAAACGTGGGCTAATCCAATACCAGTATTTCCTGCTGTACCTTCAACAACAGTGCCTCCAGGCTTGATCAATCCCCTTTCTTCTGCATCCTTTACGACATATAAAGCAGCACGATCTTTGACAGAACCACCAGGGTTCATGAATTCAGCTTTAGCCAAGATCTCAGAGCCAGTTTCTTCACTCAATCGATTCAATCGGATCTACACACATAAATGTATAAGTCCCTGTTCAGGGCTGTCATTATTGATTATACTTACAAGAGGTGTGTTTCCAATGGCCCCAATAAATCCATTGGTAATCTATTATTATACATATCAGCATCTTTGAAACTCATTCTATCTTTTTCTTACACCAGGACGAGAACCAGGATGAACTGTGGAGTATGCACGGCGAGCAAGTAAAGAGAATGGCTTGATCATTGATTATTAATAAGAAAAGAAATAAACAAGGAAAGGAAAAAAGATGGTTGTGGGTAAATATCGGAGTTACTTGAATGACGCGATTTATTATGCCAGGAATTGGTTCATCAATCGATCAACGGCTATTCTTTTCTTCTAAAGCAGTGCGCTCTACATATACTAATAATTAAGTGCTGTTCTATGTCATTATGTTACATAGCAACCTAACTACTTTATCTTTTCAAGTGAATTCTATTGCTTTTGTTATTATTGCTTACAAAAATATGGGTTACTTCATTTAAAGTTTGACTTGTGTTTTAGCAAATATTGTACATGTATTGATTAAGCATTTCTATAGTTACTTTGTTGTTGTGATGGGGGTTGTAAGTGTCTCTTTCTCTTTGCCTAGCCAATGAAGTTGTTTGATAAACAGTAATGAAACGCTTACTTGGTCGGAATGAAATTTGATGTCCGGACACCCCGGAATGTTACACGAATCCACCAACAGTAGGCAGGTGGGGCGAGACACACAAATCACAGTTCAAAAACGTCAAAGAGAAAGTTCCTTCCTCTCTCAATCCATAACTCTGCGCAATGCCTAAAGGTAAATCCGTGTAAAGTATCAGCAATGGCAATCAAAGATAAAAGGAGAGAATGGATGCATTCAGTAGAATAAGGATAGATGGATTCAATCAGATAATCGACATTGGATGGACAGAGGATATATAGAGAACATTATCAGAAAGATACAGCAAAAGACGTATACATGTAAACAAAAGAAAGTGTTCACAGCATTCATCCATCCATCCATGCACTCATTCATCCATTCATAATATAAAATAAATTCTCTTCAGCATCTTGAAAACATGGTGACAATGACGAGCATTAGGGAAATGTGGTTATAAAAGTAGATTTGCAGCCAGTGATGACAAGAAACAGTCGAATGCCAAGGGACCGAGTGTGATTGCACCTAGACGACATCTCCCAACTTTTTCTTTGTTGCTATTGCTGATATAACAATGTGTGAAGCAGGACAGGAATGTTAACCATTTCAATAGTTAGTGTTTCCGGCACAAAGTACCGCATGACCCTTGGTCTCCCTGTTGGTGCTGTTATGAATTGCGCCGATAACTCTGGTGCCAAGAACTTGTACGTTATTGCTGTCCGCAACATCAAGGGTCACTTGAACAGACTCCCCGCCGCTGGTTGTGGTGATATGGTTGTTGCTACCGTCAAGAAGGGTAAGCCCGAATTGAGAAAGAAGGTTTTGGCTGCTGTTGTTGTTCGTCAACGCAAGGCCTGGCGCCGTAGAGATGGTGTCTTCCTTTACTTTGAAGATAACGCTGGTGTCATTGTTAACCCCAAGGGTGAAATGAAGGGTTCCGCTATCACTGGTCCCGTTGCCAAGGAATGTGCTGATTTGTGGCCTCGTATTGCCTCTGCTGCCGGTACCGTCGTTTAAACAACAACTTTAAACTCTTTTATCTGAACAATAAAAATAATGCGTTGTCGCGACACATCTGCGCATGTATTTGTGCTTGTGTGTATATATGTATTGAATCTTTATTTAGTTTTCTACAAGAACAAACTTTTGCTCTCTTTAAATGAGATCAGTGACTACAGAAAAAAGTGAGTAAACTTGTTCGAGTCTTATTTTGTGTGTGTGTGAACTTACCGTTCATGGGCATTTCGTCAATTTGTGTACTGTAATATTGTTCAATATCACGCAAAATCTTCAAATCGTCATTCTTTACAAAGTTGATGGCAACACCCTTACGACCAAATCGACCAGATCGACCAATACGGTGAATGTAGTTTTCACGATTTGTAGGCAAGTCATAGTTGATAACTAAAGATACCTGTTGCACGTCAATACCACGAGCCCACACGTCTGTTGTGATTAATACACGACTATATGTATATAAGTATATTGTCTAGATAGTCAATAAAACACACATACCTTGCTCCCTGACGGAATTCATCCATAATAGCATTACGTTCCTTTTGTGGCATTTCACCATGCATAGCTGATACTGTAAAGTTTGCTTCTCTCATCTTCTCAGTCAACCAATCAACCTATTTTATTCCATATAGGTCAGTCAATTCTACATTGTCTTGTCATCATCTTTTTACCTTCTTCTTTGTATTACAAAAGATGACTGCTTGAGTGATCGTCAGTGTATCATAGAGATCACACAAGGTATCAAACTTCCACTCTTCACGCTCCACAGCCACAAAGAACTGCTTGATACCTTCCAAAGTTAATTCATCACGCTTGACAAGGATTCGAATGGGATCTGTCATGAAGTTGTTGGTCATTTCTAACACATCATTGGGAAGAGTGGCGGATAACAAGACAACCTGTGTACCAGGAGGTAAATAGCGATAGATGTCATAAATTTGATCTTTGAATCCCATATTCAACAATTCATCTGCTTCATCAAGAATAAGCATCTTGATGTTTCTTGTGCGCAAAACTCGACGACGAATCATATCATACACACGACCTGGAGTTCCAGAGACGATGTGCACGCCTGCTTCCAATTTACGGATATCGTCTCCAATACTTGTGCCGCCAATACAAGCGTGACACTGTACGTTCATGTAATCGCCCAGGGCCAAGACAACGGTTTGGATCTGCATGGCCAATTCACGCGTTGGAGACAATATCAAAGCCTGTGTTTCTCTCACGGTCGTATCGATCGTCTGTAAGGCAGAAATGGAAAATGTCGCAGTTTTACCAGTACCGGATTGTGCTTGAGCAATAACATCACGTCCCTTAATGATGGGCAAAATAGCTAAATTATGTTGTGAATAAAAAAAAGAGAGTCATCTTTTTACATCTTGTATTTTACCTCTTTGTTGGATTGCTGAAGGCTTTTCAAAGTTGTAAGCATAAATGCCACGAAGTAAATCTTCTTTTAAGCCAATAGAATCAAAAGTAGGAACCACTTGTACCTACATTCGACAGTGAGCTTTAGTTTCTTTTTATTCGGTTTGGATATTTACAGTTTCTGATGTTTCAAAATCAAGCTTGTTGTCGGTTGTATGATCAAATGACATCTTTATAAAGAAAATAAACAAAAATCTCTAGAAAAAAAAATGTACAAGTTCGTTAGTCGGCCATTGAATCACCATAAAAGCAGTCACTACCGATGCAGAAGATGTGCTTATCAGAAGGTCGTTTCCCGCTTTTCATACAAGAGAGAGTGGTGTTGTTGTCAAATTTGACAATGCTTTAAATATAAATAAAATGTTTCTCTTTTTCTTTTTTCTTTTGTTTTAGCACAGAATATTTGGTCATTTTACTTTCTAGCCACGTTACGGCACGTTGAAAGGTTTGAGTATAGTGATCGGCGTGTTTGAACTTGTGGAAAAAAAGTAATTGTGCAAAGCTGAGCATATCCAATTGGCCTTGAAGCTTTCTGATGTTCCTCTATTCATTGATCAATCAAGCAAGATTGCCAAAATCTTATCAAGCTTTGAGCATGTTCTCAATCGCAGCACGCATAATTACGACTATCATCCATCAACTCTAACCAATCATATGTTATTGGAAACAGTCTGGAAACTTAAAGCCTGTCTATTGACGTGTTTGATATGAATCATTATAGTGAATCTTGCAGTAGAGCATATATTATACTTTATATCCAGCAAGCAACATGCCCAGCATGTCCATATCCAAAATCTCAGAGGCATTGCTTGTTTGAACAAGACATCGAATTTGTCAGCTTAGACGAACTTACTTTTCGTATAGCATGGATTTATTTTCTACGGAAGGCGAATTTACTTTCTGGAAAGAGCGTATAGTTTTTTTATCACTAAATTGAATTCGAAATCCTGTATCTATGACAACCTATGATAACATTTTTGTCGCTGATTACACAACAAAAAGAATAGGATTTGACGTGCTGTCAAATTGAGTCATAGATTAAGAAAGTAATGATTATTGATAATAGTATTGAATGCATGCTTTTCAACTGTTTTAGTATTGATTGATTGATTGATAAAGAAAGAGAGTCTGATAACATAAAGAGAGCATCCGCAGCTTCATCTTACTGGACGTCTTTTATCTTACCAATGATATGCCGTGCGAAAAAAGATCAGTGGAGATTAAATCAGAGTGACTCTTTATTCACTTGTGTTTAAAAAGCTTGACTCATATTTTTTTTATTATTCTTTTGTATTCCATTCAACAATGTCAAACGATATCATTCAAGTGGTTATTGGCGTTCTTGGTAAATACCTTATTTAGCTTTTATTGATAGATCATAAAAAAATAACTTTTATTATAAAAAAAGCTTTGCAAGGTGCATTCATCGAACATATGCACATGTTAAAGAAAATCCCTCAAGTCAAGGATGTCATTGCTGTACGCACAGAGGAACAATTAAAGCAAATAGATGCATTGATTATTCCTGGAGGTGAATCTACCTCGATGGCTCTTATTGCCGAGCGTTGCAACATGCTCGAGCCACTCCGTGCTTTTGTTCAACAGAAGCCTACTTGGGGTACTTGCGCAGGCATGATCATACTCGCCAAGGAAGCACACGGTGCCAAAAAGGGTGGTCAACAGCTGTTGAATGCCTTGGATGTCTCTGTGAACCGCAACCAGTTTGGTTCACAAAAGGAAAGTTTCAAGACACTGCTACATTTACCAGATATTCTCGGACAAGAGCCATTTGATGCTGTCTTTATCCGTGCACCTGTCATTTCTGAAATCAAATCTCCCAATGTCAAGGTAGTTGGTCGTTTAGAACAAAAAGTGGGACAAACAGAGGCAGAGACTGCTGTAGCCGTGCTTCAGGATCACTTGTTTGCCACTGCTTTTCATCCAGAATTGACCAATGATAATCGTCTTCATGAATTCTTTGTTAATTTGGCCATCAAGTATAAGCAATAATACCCCCCTTCCTTCTTTATTGTACTTTAGAAAAATATATATTTATTATAATAATATAGACATGAAATAAACGATGATTGTTCAAGATGGCAATTTCTCATTGTCTTTGGAAGCATCCATGTAACTTTGGCTTGATGCAGATGTAACGGTGATCGCCGATTTTGGAAATGCCTTTGCATAAGAGTAAACAATACCAGCGACGAATCCTACATCCAATCAAAAGTTATTATTTATCCCCTTTTCTCTTTTTGTTTGTATTATTACCCATAAAGATGGCAGTTACATTGCCAAAGGTTGCCTTGTCTCCAAAAAAGACAATACCAGAGATAGCGATAGGTAATTTATTCAGTGATCCTACCATTGAATAGGTTGTAGAAGATGTTGTACGGACACACCAGGCAGATGCATAAGACATGCCAAATGCTGATACTCCCGAGAATATCATTGCCCAAATACGTGCCTGGCGTTCTTCAGGAGGACTATCGTATATCGTCACTATTTTGTTTATACATTTATGTACCTTTTTACTTACAAATTAAATTCCAAGTTTTCAATAGACCAGTTTTCCAATAATAAGCTAGGTAACAGCAAGAGTGGAATAGATAAAAGATTGTTATAATAAACGGTATCAAAATCTTTGAAATTGGTCAACTTGATACGCTTGCGCATATAAAGTACAAAGGCTGCTGACGACAAGCAATTAACCGCCATCCAAAAGTAACCAACAATGATCTTGGCCTCTGCCAATGTAACATTGAGCACTGAATCAAGAGCATTAAACACGTCATTCCAACCAGCAATAACAGATGACAATGTCTAGACCAAATAATGTCAAAATAAACATATATACTATTGATCTAACTTACCATGAGTGCAAAAGAGAGCATCATTAAAGAAGAAACGCTTCCACCAAACCAAAGGACCTCACCATAAGCGATCAGGATAATAGTCAAGTTTTTAAATATAGTATATACAGGAATAGGTAAGTACTGCAATGCTTTTGAACCCGTATAAATCATGGCAACCAAGAAGATGACAATTGGGTACCATTTCTTTGCTTCTTCATGATTATATTCGCGGTATTTGATCAAGTTTAAAAACTTAAATGCTTGAAGAAACAAAATAGTGACGATACTCTGACATATTTGTATTAGCTCCTTTTCTTTTCTTTTTAACATCATTTACCTGCACAGTTAGCAAGAGAAAGACCATATTAAAATCACCACTGACCACGTACTTGTTGGTCACTGTCATGACGATACTCGCGATACAATAGCTAAAGATAGGTAAGCCTGCCTTTACAGCTGGAGACACCGAGGATACTTTGTTAGAAGCAACAACTGAACTTTGGTTGTTATTAGGGAGCTCTAAAAGATTGCCTGTGTTGACAGTCAGGGTAATACTCTGTCCTTTTTCTTGTCTGACAAAGCCCATATGATTGAAAACAAAAGAAGAAGAAAAAGAGAGAGAGAGAAAGGAAAGCTTGGAATGTGAACGATTTGCATCCTGTTCTCTGTTTTTATAGGACATGTTCCCTTCATATTGTTGTCTTTGGACCCTGCTTGTTTATATCAAACATACCAGAGACGAAAGTAATAATTTCCATATAAAGACAGTAACTTAAGGAGAGTCTCTTGTAAACTAACCAATCGTATCAGGCTGAAAGAAATCGGACCGCTTATGAGGAACAGCGCGGAGTTTGAACAGATCAATGAGACAATACAAAGTGCATCAAGGGACAATGTCTCAGGGCATTGTCAAGGTTTAAGCATGTATAAGAAACCAGTTTTTCCACTTTGAATACCAGATTGTACAAGTGGAGGAAGGGGGAAGCGATCGTCTTGTAAATCCTGTTATATTTATTTATTTTCAGGTCCCAAGTTACTGAATGAATGGCGGGAAAAAATACAACCCTTTTTTTTTTAGCAGATTACTAAAATTTTTCCCACTCCACACTGTCCATCGGCATAAAAGCCTTCTGACATGCTATAATTTCTTTTCTTCTTCCTGCCACTTTATTTATATATTTTGATAATTCCTTATGGTTATTTATAAATCCACCTTTCCTGAAGTTTCACTTCCTAACGTCGATATCTTTTCATTTGTTTTCAATAACAATGAATTCAACCAAAACAAAGACTTGAATTCACCCTTATTTATTGATGGAGAATCAGGAAAGAGTC
Organism: Rhizopus sp. PT2906; assembly: GCA_025529335.1. NCBI lineage: Eukaryota > Fungi > Mucoromycota > Mucoromycetes > Mucorales > Rhizopodaceae > Rhizopus > Rhizopus sp. PT2906. The sequence goes on from JAMYHX010000049.1 coordinate 14,355, forward strand.
TTAGTTGGAACCAGGTCAAAGAGCAATCCTCTTTACTGGCTAGAGGTTGGAAGGAGAACGTAGGCTTAAAGCAAGACGATACTGTTGCTGTATTTGCTCCAAATCAATATGATCATGCTGTCCTTTACTTTTCTTTACTCGCAACCAAGTGTACAATTACCCCAGGGTAAAGACTGACATGTTCACTTTTCATCATATACTCACTTTTTTTTTTGGTAGAAATCCCGCTTACACAGAACCTGAATTTGAGCATCAGATTCGGAATTCAAAGGCAACAGCACTTGTAACCATCCCTGCTCTGCTCCCTATACTTCTCAAGGTCTGCGATAAAATTGATCTTGCTCGAAGCAGGGTGTTTTTGTTTGGCGATAAAGAGGTTGAAGGATGCCGTCCATTCAGATCAATTGCTGGAACAAAGCCCATCGAGACACCCATTCAAGGCGTTGACCCTAACAATGATGTTGCATTCATATGTTATTCAAGTGGAACAACAGGTCTTGCAAAAGGTGTCATGTTGACGCACAAGAACTTTATTTCACAAACCCTTCTTTACATCGCCAGTGATGGAACCGAAATACAAAACGACTGTGTTCTTGGCTTTTTACCCTTTTATCATATCTATGGTTTGAACAGCTTGATCATCACAACTTCTTACAAGCTCATTCCTACTGTGGTCATGCCTCGGTACGATATTGAACTCATGTGTCAATTGATTCAAAAGTATAAGGTAAAGACCGCGGTCATTGTTCCTCCTGTGGCTATTCATCTTGCCAAAGCTCCTGTTGTTAGCAAGTATGACTTGAGCTCTATTGAACGTTTGGGTTGTGGTGCTGCGCCATTAGGTAAAGAGCACATTGATGCTTTAAAGAAGCGTATTCCTGTTACAGTGAAACAAGGGTAAGTTTATATAAAGAAGAGGGGTAATAATAAGAATTCTAACTTGATGATTTAACAGATACGGTATGACCGAAACAACTTCTGGTGTTATCCTTCAAACTACAGAACATTGCTCACCAGGTAAGATGAAAACTACTTTTGTGTGTGTGTGTGTATGTGCTGACAATACGCATCAGGATCTATTGGTATCTTGGCCCCAAATATTGAATGTAAGATTGTTGATGAAAATGGCAAAGGTAAGTCTTTTTCAAGCGTGGGCTGAGCCTGTTTATAAACCATTTATTTTAGAACTTGGTGATGATCAAGAAGGCGAACTTTTATTCCGTGGTCCTTCCATCATGAAGGGTTATCTGGATAACCCCAAGGCAAATGCAGAAACTTTCACTGCAGATGGTTGGATGCGTACAGGTGACATTGGTAAATTCGATTCAAAGACTCAGGAGTTCTACATTGTGGATCGTATTAAGGAGCTGATCAAGTACAAGGGATACCAAGTCGCTCCTGCAGAACTAGAGGCTGTTATCATGGGTATGGACATCGTAGCTGACTGCTGTGTGGTTGGTGTCTACGATGATAGCCAGGCAACTGAACTTCCTCGTGCTTATGTTGTCCTTCAACCTGGTGTTGAACGTAATGAAAAGACAGGAGCCTTGATCGAGGCGTTTGTTGCAAAGAGCGTTACTAGTCATAAGAAGTTACGTGGAGGTGTTCGATTTATTGATGCTGTTCCAAAGAGTCCTAGTGGAAAGATCCTTAGACGACAAGTGAGAGAATGGGTCAAGAAGGAACAACAAGAAACTACGGCAAGAGCTCGTTTGTAAAAAAATAAAAAAAGACATTGCACTTTATCTTGCATGCTTTTTACACATAAATGAGTTTATAGAAGCTATTTTTGTTTATTTTACTTTATCCTTTATGTATTAGTAGTTTACTCATGGCTACCACATAGACCATAGATCCTCTATTTTCATATATGACAATATATTGACAGCATTTGCATGTAAATGACAGTTGTAGATCCTCTCTCTCTATAAAACTCTCTTTTGAATATCTTATTTATGCTCTTTTTCAATGAACAATTTGCTTTGATTGTAGTAGACTTATTAGACGTACCAAACATAGCTGCATGTGCTATATAACCAAGGCTTCATGATCATCAGCTATGCAAGAAAGCCAAAAGCAAACAATAGAAAACGACGATGACAGTGTACGCTTATTAAAGATGATGGTTCCCCGTTTGAAAGAGTGCTCTCATATACAACAAACATATGTTTCTATTTCATGCAATTGTAAAGACTCAATGGTTAGGAGGATATGTCGTGCTTGGAGTTGGTTCAAAAGACAGACAAGGTAAACGGGGACAATGTATATAAGCTGGTCTGGTAAGAAGAAACAGCCATTTTACCCCTCTTGACATGTAATAAGCTCTGTTTCTACTAGTGACCATCCAAGAATTAAGAAGATCATCATCAGTTAAACACCTTCTGACAGATACAACCTTTGACCACGAAGAATCCTTCGACTTTCTTGAGCAACAAATTGCTTTCAAATACTGTTTTACGCTTTATTCAACGGTCAAAATGAATAAAGAAGGGACCATACGAGATGAGTATATTCAGTCAAAAACAGGACGTGATCTTATAATAAAGGCCATGTTGTCTGTATTTGAATATGATTTACACACAGAAAGGATAAACTGGATCAAAATATCCTGCATAATAATTATAGCCTTTTTCCAATTCCGTCTTTTTTTAAGCAAAAATGTGCGACATGAAGCTGCAAACGTATAATCTATAGGCGGGCTCTTTACCCCTTTTAGATACACATGACGTTTTTCCATACACATTGATTAAAAAGTCAGCCAATAGAGTGTTGGCTGGCAAAACATTTATTCCGAAAGAAATCACAATGATGTTTAATTTTATTTTTGATCTCTTTTGACATTATTTCTTCTTTTTATGGATGACATAGAATTATCAAATCAATCCACCCGACACACTGAAAATACACAAGATAAAAGTGTGCATGGGATGATCCCCGAGGCTTCAAAGACATCAGTCTTGGATAGACTAAAGTCGATTATACCACCACTGCCTCTGTTAAGACCCATGTTAAAAGGAAGCTTAGCTATCTTGATCGCCTTGATATTTGTATTTGTTGATAGGTTGAGAAATGTATTTGGGCAAGGCATCATTTTGGTGCCAATTGGAACTGTGCTCAATTTTCCATTTAGACCTGTTGGTAAAGAGCGATCATAAAAGTAAAAATAATATTCAATGACATTGTTCTTTTATTATAGGGTCCGCATTAGAGGTAATTTTGGAAATAAAGGTACAGGATTTGATAATTAATAAAGGTTAGATTTCGATACAAAGTTTATTTATTTCTCTCGTTGGATCAGCATGGAGCATTTTAGGTAAAGCAGAAAAGAAAAAAAAAGAGAAAAGAGAACTAATAGATCATCTGTTAGCTATGTATCTGGCAAATCTTGCTCGCGATCCGACCATACATTTACCTGTTCAACCTAATTCAAGTGCTATTTTGGCTATTTTCTTACTAATCTCTGTATTTGCCATCACCTATCTTCGTGTTAAAAGCCAGCAAGGTAAGATGAATGTATGTTACAAGATGATTCTAATACCCCTCTGTTTTTATTGTAGCATTTCTTGCAAGCATCTTTGGTAGTATAATCCTTGTGGTAAGTTGAGGTGAAGAGCATTTTGGATGCCATTGTATTAAACATTTTTGTAGTTTTCCATCACTCAAGCATCTGTCACACCAGGCTTTCAACCTGTGATAGTTGTAAGTTCAAAAAATAAAAGCTCAAAAAAGAACAAAACAACTGATCTGTTTGATAGTATACATTTTTAAAACCTATCGCCATGTCTACAGCCATTGCACTTGCTGTCGATCTGTTGATATGGCCAGACGATAGTATGACAAAGTTCATGCTGATGCTTACGAAATCACTGAGAGAATATAACGGATTCTTTGAAGAGCATGCGCATAATTTTTTGACATTGGCCACAAGTGCATCTACAACAACACTGCCTACCCTTCATGCTCGACTTCAGGGCACTATTTTGGCACTCATTGACAGTAAACGAGAGGTTCAACGTGAGATCATGTGGAGTCGACTATCGCAACAGGACGCAAGCACATTAACGCGAATCATAAAACAGATGCGTACACCACTTTACGGTATTGGTCTCAGCTTGTTGAGCAAATCCGATCTTTTAAACAAGGGCGAATTGGGTTCGAATGGAGATGAAGAGAAGGACATGTTTGTTCAAACGCTTGCTGATATGAGAAAACTCAGTCAAGAACTCACAGATACCTGTGTCGAAGCGCTCTCAGAGTGCAGTGCTCGATTGATCAAGTTTGGTGACCAGCCGAGGACGTTAAAGAGTACTTTGCTGTGGCCATTTCCTCGAATTTTCTTATGGAACCGATCAGAACTGAAGGTACCATCCAATGACTCTGGGCTGAAGGAACGCCTAGACAGACTGGTGGATCGATACGAACTCGAAATGAAGCATGGAACACTCTCGTTTATAAATTCAAAGACAGATGTACAGAACCATTTCAACAGTCTATTCCAAATAATCTATCTCTTTCAGTTCAACCTGATCTCCCACGCCAGGAACTTACAGGAACTACTCGCATTCGTTCAAAACCTCGAATCGACACGAACCAGAAAACAACTATGGTTTCCTCGTATCGGATTACGCAAATGGCTATCCAAGACTCAACGTGTGGACGCCACCATGGGCGGCTTGACCGTGAACAATATGACGAGCCAGAACGACATGACCTTATCACGCACCATGACGGCACCAAATGAACTGGAGCGACAGGAAGATCTGGGGCTTTTAGGACAGAAGAACAAGGCAGGCAAAGTAACGTATCCGCGTGATCCGGATGTGAATCCACCCGAAACGGCTTTCGAAAAGTTCTTTTACAGCTTGTATCAGGTTATCTTGTGGGCTCAAACTGTCGAGACTGGTTTTGCGATCAAGACGGCAAGTGGGTTTGTTCTCTTATCTTTGCCTGCGTTTTTGCCTCAGAGTGCTTCCTGGTTCTTTGCCTGGCGAGGACAGTGGGCTACAGTGACGCTAATGATGTGGATGTCGCCTCTGGCAGGCATGTTTCTATTTGGGTAAGTGATAACATTCTTTTTTTTTTTTTGGCAAGATGACTCATGTGATGTAGAACTGTGCTAAGAGTTATTGGTACTGTCGCAGGAGGCGTCTTGGGTATTATTGTTTGGGAAATTACGCGCGGAAATCCTTATGGTCTTGCGGTCCTGATGTTTATACTGATGATGCCACTGTATTATTTATTCTTTACTAACAAGATGCTGTCTCCTTTGGTTATTATGATTCAAATTACTTGTATCTTGGTCATTTGTTACGAATATCAGTATGTTACGAGCGGAGTTGCGGTATATGATTCAGCCGAAGTGGTGGCAGGCAAGGTAAGCAGGTTTCAGGAGGGGTTAGATGTCCCCACTCATTTTTTGTGTTTTCTTTATATGTATAGCGTATGTTATTGGTCAGCATAGGTGTTGCAGCAGCAGCCATCTTGTCCATCCTTCCCAAACCTGTGACGGGTCGAGTAGAGCTACGCAAACGGATATCTCTGACACTTCATGACATTAGTAAGCTGTACGGCATTCTTGTTGGAGACATCATTTCCAACTACGACAACCGTATCGAGCAAACTCCGCGATTGAACAAATCACTACGGAAACTGTTTTTAGATATTCGACGACAGGTTGCAGACGCAAGAAGCCATCTTCAGTTATCAAAACTAGAGCCACCATTAAGAGGCAAGTTTCCATATGAGACATATGCTGTACTTGTAGAAAAGGTAGACAATATGGCAGACTTACTGATCGGAATGGCTTATGCTGTAAAATCAATTGATCGATCATGGCAGAGAAATCTTGTGAGTGCGATGCGAGATGAACGCACAGAATATGTAAGGATTTAACATCAATGGATTGTATACTCATCTCTTTTTTGTTAGATGGCCTTTATCATGGGACTTATGAAACTCCTTTCTGCAACAATGGCATCTAAAATAGCACTGCCGCCATTCATCGTGTCACCTAATGACATACGGGATCGATTTGGAAAACGACTAGCGTCTGAGATTGTTCAATGTCCAGGACGTCTAGATAATGCCACGTTCCCCAACTATTGTGCATTTACAATGAACGCCATCTATTTTGTGAATGAACTGTCGGTCGTCTTGGACTGTATCAAGCAACTTGTGGGTGTAGAAGACCCAGAACAGTGGATAGTTTTACATTCCTAATAAATCTGATCATAATAATGCTTTTTTCAAAGACCGATCTTTTTCCCTTTTTTTTTTCTTTGGTTGACTCAGCCCATTATAATAATAAAGAAAAGAAACAAGATAATCACGCAATGTACACATTACTTCATGGACTTTATAATTATCTTACGAGAAAAGAAGAGTTTTATGTGCTAATTATTGGACTTGATAACGCTGGAAAGACGGTAAGTAAATAATAAAAAGTATATATACAACTAAATAAATATAAATATATATATATATTTATACAAATATAGACTTTATTAGAACGTATAAAGTCCATCTATTTAGGAGTATCAGGGTTAGCACCAGATAAGATTGCGCCTACTGTTGGTTTAAATAGTAATAATAACTAGAAATGTATAATGAATATCTAATGTATAAACTTTATCCTAGTTGGTCGAATAGATATTCAATCTTCAAGGATTAATTTTTGGGATTTAGGAGGACAAAGAGAGCTCCAACCGATATGGGAGAGATATTATGCTGAATGTCACGCCATTGTATTTGTTGTAGATTCTACAGATCCAAAAAGATTAGAAGAATGTAGAGATACTTTTGGTATTTGGTCCTAAAAATGGGAACGAGCATATGATCTCACATTGAAATATAGAAACAATGATTACCAATGATGCAATCGAAGGTGTTCCTATTTTGATGTTGGCAAATAAACAAGATGTTCAAGGTGCATTACGCGTAGAAGAAATAAAGGAAGTCTTTAATAAAATAGCAGTCAAATTGGGAGCAAGAGATTCCAGAGTGTTGCCTGTGAGTGCACTTGAAGGGTAAGTAGTGACATAATCACGATGACTTTATCTCATATTATGTATAGTCATGGTGTAGAAGAGGCTATTGACTGGTTAATACTACGATTACAAAGAAATAAAATCAATCGACCTCCTGTCTTTCGTTAAAAGAGTGAGGTTAACATTTCTGACACGTGGATACATAAAATAGGACGACTTCAAAATAACGCCTGATCACAAGTCCTATTGTATGGTAGCAAAAGGAAATTTGTTTTGAATAGGAAAAAGGGGAAAGGAACACAAAAATAGCGTAACGTATGGCAACAAATGAATAAATCTATATAAGCAGCTTGTCCTTTTGGAACTCTTTATTTCTCTAGTTTACGAACTTTTTTCTTTTTTCTTGTTTTTATATTCAAGAAAAAACCCCCCTTATAACAAACTACTCTAAGCGCTTTTACGTTTTTTAACGAACTTTTTAACGACCCCTTTTTTTTTCTGTTAACGAAACTTTTCTTTTTTAACGAACTTTACGAACTTTAACGATATTATAAACATGCCTATCAACGCTGGTATTAACGGATTTGGTCGTATTGGCCGTATTGTCTTACGTGCATCTCTTGATAACCCTGATGTTAACGTGGTTGCCATTAACGATCCATTCATTGACCTCGATTACATGGTAATGTATAATGATGATACATTGAAAAAATATACTCATTCGTATGTCTAGGTCTACATGTTTAAGTACGACTCGACTCATGGCCGATTCAAAGGCACGATCGAGAAAAAGGATGGGAAACTGGTTGTGAACGGACAAGCCATCTCTGTCCACACTGAACGCGATCCCTCTCAGATCCCCTGGGCACAAGACGGTGCTGATTATGTGGTTGAATCCACGGGTGTTTTTACTACCAAGGAAGCTGCCTCGGCTCATCTCAAAGGTGGGGCGAAGAAAGTGATCATCTCTGCTCCTTCGGCGGATGCACCCATGTTCGTATGTGGTGTCAACCTGGACAAGTACTCGTCTGACATGACTGTGATTTCAAATGCGTCTTGTACAACCAACTGTCTGGCTCCCTTAGCCAAGGTCATTCATGATAACTATGGTATTATCGAAGGCCTGATGACGACGGTGCACGCAACAACTGCTACTCAAAAGACAGTCGATGGTCCTTCCAACAAGGATTGGAGAGGTGGGCGTGGCGCAGGTGCAAATATCATTCCATCTTCTACTGGTGCTGCCAAAGCGGTGGGTAAGGTCATTCCCGAGTTAAACGGCAAATTAACTGGTATGGCGTTCAGAGTGCCTACTCCGGATGTCTCCGTAGTTGATTTAACTGTGCGACTTGAAAAGGTAAAACGATACTTGGAGGCAAAGCGTTTCACATAACTAAAATAATGTATATTAGCCTGCCTCTTATGATGAAATCAAGGCAGTCATCAAGAAAGCGTCTGAAGAAGGGCCTCTCAAGGGCATTCTTGGCTATACTGATGATCAAGTGGTCAGTACAGATTTCCTAAGTGACACTCATTCATCTGTTTTCGACGCTAAAGCCGGTATTCAATTATCACCAACGTTTGTGAAACTCATCTCGTGGTATGATAATGAATATGGTTACAGGTAACGCGCTAAATACACAATAATTTTGTTTGGGGTTATACTCATTTTATTTATAGTACGAGAGTGGTGGATCTGATAGCTCATATTGCAAAAGTAGATGGCGCGCTATAATCTCCCTTCCTATCTAAAAGTTCAATCCCAAACTCAAAAAAAGTTGACGAAAAAAAAAATAAGCCAAAAAAAAAAACAACACAAAATACCCTTTTCCCTCCCCTTTACTTTCCTTTTCAAATCCTCCCGTTTTTTTTTTATTTTCCTCCTTCTCAATCCATCTTTTTTTTTATATATGATTTTTTGTATGTTGTAAATTTAATATGTTAATCTATATGTGATCACATTGTGTATATGCAAAATAAAACTGAATTCTAGAATTTAAACTTTTATATAATGTTACACTTTTGTTTATTTTACAAATGTTTAACAGGAAATAGTTTGTAATTGTCGACCACTTCTATAGATTCTGTATGTTCTGTTGCTTCATTTACTAGATTGGAAAGATACTTATTTACATCCTTATCTAATCCATAATAATTTGGGTTCTGTTTCAGACGACGATACATGTACGTCCACGTCAAGTAATCCACAGCATCTTGTTTTGTCTTGATTCTTTTGCTCGTCACCTCGGGGACAAGATCGAGACATGTGTGTAAATCGGATTCTACAGGTAACGACTCACGCAAGAACGCTTCATAATAGCCCTTCTTACTTTCTTGCACAAACACGCGTACGACACCCCTAGTATCTAGAGGACGACTGGCACGACCCATCATCTGTAAGAGATCGCTCACAGGATAATCAATATACCGCTCATTCTCTGGGTCATAATGATCGGTACCCTTGATGACCACCAAATGGGCAGGGAACTGTACCTGCCAGGCAAGATCACTTGTCACAATCAGAATCTGAATTCGTCCATTCAAATACAGCTCTTCCACCATTCTGCGATCACTTTCTCTTAAGCCTGTGTGATACAAGCCGATACCAAAGGCAAGGGTCATTCGTAATAGTTCATCGTTGATTCGAAGCATTTCAAATTCACTATCGTCCATATGAAGCCATTGTCTCGGATTATCTTCCATACCACAGTAAGCAATGAGGTCTTGCGCTGTCAGCTTGGTTTGTCGACGTGATGTGACAAAGACGATGGCCGGCTCATTCGGCGCGTGTGTTTTGATGGCTGCATAGGTCGGTTTGTTCATCATGGCCATACGTGGACTATAGTGCTTGCCTGGAAAACCATCAATGTAAATTTCCATAGGGCGTATCAAGGGCTTAAAATTGAATAGGCCCATCTTGCTGACACCCATCCAGTTGGCCAGATCAGAGGCATCCGCTAGTGACGTGCTCAACGCCACCACGCGAACCTTGTGCTCTACACTAGCATGCTTTATACGCGACACGGCGACTTCAAGTGCTGGGTCTTGGCTTAACAAATGAACCTGATCTACAATCACACAGGATACCTGAGAGATGATCTTTTCCCATTGCACCTTGTTCCAATTGTCGGGTATCGTCACAAGAAGATGAGCTGCTTCCACATCCTCAAGTGCAACATCTTGTCTAATCTCAACTACTGTCTTGTCTAAAGCCCCGCTGAATCGATGCGTCCAATCTTTCTTTCGTTCTCTTACCAGTGTTTCTTTTGATGCCATGTAGACCACTTTAGACTCGGGACGATCTCGAAGAGCAGCCCATAAGGCAAGTTCACTAGCCACGTTCTTACCTGTACCTGCAGGTGCGCCCACGAGGACGTGCTGCTGTGTATGGTACAGCGTATGGAAAAGTTGAGTTTGCAAAGGGTTAAAGTGTCTAAACCCATAGATCGCTTCGAGCACAGGATGATGTAATGCGCTGATAGGTAAAGGTTGTAGGTCTAAGAGATCTCTGTACTGTGGATCCATACGGGGCAACACCAGGTCTTCAAGCGGTATTGACACGGTTGTTTCAGCACCTAGCCAGCGATCCGATACGGCGCGTATGTGCATCTCGGCCGGCAGAGGTTCGACCAAAGGTACGATAAAGGTCAGCTTGGCAGGCTCGCCCAGTTGCTTCTTATAAAGTAAAAAGTATTCAGAGTAGTAAATCTCGCCTTCGTCATCTTCTGCCCAGATATACCATGGCTCGACACTGCCGTGCGCTCGGTCGTTCCAGACGAAATCAGGCGTGATGGTCAAATCGACCTGTAAGAGATGACGTGTGATCGGTGCCATGTGGACATCAAGCAAGAGCATCGGGAACTGGTCGACACATCGTGAGAGCGTCATGCCCATCTTCTGGTTGTGGTTGACTAAGTCCGCTAGTTCCTGTACGCTCATCTCGCGCATTTCCTCGACAGGTATCTCGTGTGTGCGATTCTCTAGCTTGTGAACAATGTCTATCGGTAATCCCATCTGTCGCAAAGGGTGCTGGAAAGTCCACATGCGTTTCTCAACAGCCTTGTTGATTTCAAGGAGAACAGAGGCAGTGACGCCCCAGTTACGGTTGAGCGCGATTTCGAACAGGGCACGGGCAATACGGCCTGCGTTCTGAGCAACGTAGGCACAATCAGAAACAAGTGCAAAATCATCGATATACGCGTTTGAAATATACGCTTGGAGTAGAATGTTGACCTTGCCTGGTGTATCTTCAGGACCTCCCTGATAGGAAATGAGTTTATATATGTGTGTATGTGATTATATATTACCTTGATGTCACATGCGCATGCGTTCTCTAGTAACTTTTTCAGTTCTTGATGTTCTGTTTCGCGCGACTTGATCTGATCAAACTCAGAACTGAGACTCATCATAGCCAACACGTCGGCTTCTGTCATACGTGGCTTCATCATCGAATTGAATATCTCGATACTCTTGTGCTTGATGTAGAAATTAGAGGCAATACGACCCAAGTCTTTGGGAACCAAGTACCCCGTTGAGCCATCAAAGAGGATCATCTGACACTCTGCTAATTTGCGTGCGGCCAGTGTGATAATCTCATGTCGTTTTCTTCCCAGTAACGGATCCTCTGCAGGTTCCGAATGCGACATACCGTAGACCATTGGGTTTTTCCTCATACGGACGTACAGGTAGGTGTAACTTAGCCAAGTAACCGCTTCATCAATATTGGTTACGGTGCCCAACGAGATCTCCGCGTTCAAGTTATCGACAATGTTTTCTATAAATTTGGATTCAATCGGGTGTTGTTGGGTAATGGCTGAGATATAATGAGATAGACGGTCATGGGTCGTCAGGATGTAGCCCACACCGTGAGTTTCGTATTGAGGTCGACCAGCACGACCAAAGATCTGAAGGACGTCAAGGATCGATAGGTCCACAAAGCTACCTTTGGTCGAATCGTATACTTGTGTGCCCTTGATGACGACGGCATAGGCAGGTAAGTTGACACCCCAGGCTAATGTGGCAGTACAGCAAAGGACCTTGAGTGATCCATCGGCAAACATGCGTTCTGTGAGTGATCGATCGGACCGAAGCATGCCTGCGTGGTGAATGCCAAATCCGTATTGAAACAGTTCTTTCATCTCCTTGTTGCGGGAGCGTGCAATCTCCTTTTTGAAATTGGCATAATTTGGTGCATCGATGCAGTCAAAGAAATCTTTATAGAACAGTTAAGTTTTGTTTATTTGAGATCATTTATATTACCTCCAAGGCCTTCCGCTGCTACTTCTTCTCTTAGCATCTGTGCTGTCTTGACGGTCTCTTTTCTTGCATGGACAAAGACCATCACTTGATGTCCTTGTTGTACGAGCTCGGATACCTTGTCAAAACATGCCTTGTTCATTCGTTCATTCGATTGTACACTGTTGGGCTTACCCTTGATGCCTATAAAGTGCTGTTCAAGGGGAACAGGTCTAAACCCATTATCAAAATAAAACAATCCTTGGTATGGATTGACTCTGGAGAAAATGTTAGCCTTTTGTACTTTTTTCATCCTTTGGGAGACATTACCTCAAAAATGTCGCTACATCAATATAATTGGGTAAAGTAGCAGATAGACCAACAATACGAATGAGAGATTGACTAGACTCAACCTACCATGTTTTTAATATACAGAAAAATAAAAAATAAAAAGAACAACAGTACCTGTCTTATCGTTCTGGCAATAATACTTTCAATAACAGCACCACGATCTTCATTCAACAAGTGAACTTCATCAATAATCAAAAGTTTTACTTTCTATAGCGGGCCATGAGTAAATTGTATATACACATATATATTTATAAACGAACCTGCGTAAGCTCAACGTCACCTGTGCCTTTTCGAGTGATCACATCCCATTTCTCGGGTGTGGTAACAATAAATTGGGTTTCGCTAATCTCTGCCTTTGTCAACTGCATGTCACCGGTAAGCTCACGTACTTTGACTCCCAAAAACTTTAACCGCTTCTGCATCTTTTCGACAATTTCTGCTGCCAAGGCTTTCATAGGCGCAACATAAACAATCTTGAACTCGTTTACCGCAATCTTGAAATCGATCTCGGTCGTTCCCTTTCTTGGAGGTGGGTGACAGTGTTGTGAGAGACATCGCAAGACGGTCAACATGGCAACATCGGTTTTACCCTAACAAAAGTAAGTCATTGACAATGATAACGAGAGAGCAACTTACAGCACCCGTGGGAGCACAGACAAGCATATTTTCATTTGTTTCATAAGCAATAGGATAGACAATGGATTGAACACGATTAAGGGTATCATATGCCTATTTTTAGTATTTTAATAACCTCCCCCACATGATAAAGTGCTTGTTTACCTTGAATGCATTTCTGGCCAAACTATCCATTTCAGATATAGGAATTCGTCTTTCTCCTTGTCTCACGGGAGCTTGTTTAGGAACCGGAATAACTGTTTCTTCATAATCATTATTATCATAGCGCTCAGTGCCTGCTGGTAATGCAAATCGCGATCCAAATATGGACAGTGTTGTCCCTGACACGCCGGACTGGTACACATGAGGATACTTGGGTTGCATCGCTGTCTTGTAATTCGAGCTGAACAATGGGCCAGAGCTCATCAGTGCGTTTTCTCTAGCCTGTCGAAGATCCTGTCCGTCAAAGCCCAAGATGCCCATGGATGTCGTATGAGCATCGTCTTCCTTGTTCTTATTTGCCTTCTTTTGTTCTTTTCTCAATCTCTTTTCTTGTTTCAAGTCTTTTTCAGATTGTATAATAAGTTGTGTACCATAGACAGGTCGTCTAGACTCAACCTGTCTTTGTTGTTGTTGTTGTTGTTGTTGTTGTTCGTCATAATTAGACTATGTACGCTATCAGTTCTGTCTCTCTGAATGTACATTTATTTCTTACCATTCTCATAATGTTATGCACAATGGTAGATCGATTGGATATCAATTCTTCAATAAACTCGAATGCCTCATATCCCAACAATTCAACCAGAGGTATTTGAATATCTTCATCACCCGATCGAAGTATCGTAAATAACTCGGCGCATACTTCATATGGATTGTCTGAAGCGTATCTTTGGGTGTGTCTATCATGCTAGGTTAACCAAAAGCAAAAGTGGGTCAAGTGACATACTGTAATAACCAATCACGATCATACACGATCGGCTTGCTCGATCTTGTTGGTTCTTCTTTTTTTACAGTGGGCTGCTCGAGTGTTTTGAGAAATGGTGATTTGGGTGGTTTGAACTGAATGTGTTGACCAAATTGAACTTTGGGTACATCTATATATTAAGTCAGTTATAGGCGCGCGCGTGTCTACTGATGTCATTACCATCAGGAACTGAATGGTTAACTTGATAGTTCTTTACAAGTTGACGAAATGTCTCTTGTTCATTCTGTTTTGTATCCACTGTTGTCGTTCCAGATAAAAAGTCCGTACGTAGTTTGCCTTTACCCTTTTTTGAACGAGAGGATGCTATTAGCTCAGAGAGTCCACTGGTCCAAGAGCCTGTCATGAGGTTAAAAAGTTAAAAATAATGTAATAAAAAAAAAAGAGTTAGCTTTATATACAATAGTGTCGCGCAGCAACTTGTAGCCATCGGTTTGATGACCGCAGCGAAAGATAGAGAAACAGAGTGAAGCGGATCCTCAAAAAAGAGAGATACACGTAAACACTATTATTCATGCATTTATTTGACAAACACAAGTTAGGAAATGTAGTGGAAGATAATTTCTGAACAAAAAGGCAAAGATGAGGCCACAATGATCCAGTTCAAATAGGTCGACGGCTGCAGTGGTATAGAGTGTATTTCCATAACTATGCTCGCACCAAAGAAACGAAGAACGTCCGTATCTAGTGTGTATTGCTCGTTTATCGGAACAAAAGGAAGTGAGTACTGGCCTTATTTCATCAGTGGGTGAGGGGAACTTGCCCGGCAGAAAATATCATTCTAGGGCTGAGAGTCAAAAGTTGAGCTTGAGAGGGCAGCTTACAAAAAGAGATGGAAAATTGTCTTGATGTTGATGTGGCAGAGCCTCCCCCAGCGGAGAGGGGCACAAGCTGGGATTTCAGGTATGTTGTAAAGTAGATGTAGTAGGCGAAGCCATGACTGTGGGGACCTTAGAAGACATATTCAAAGACCAAAGCGTCCGCCAATAATGTGGTCGAAAGTCGTAGGTGTAAGGATAAATGGTTGTCTTTATGCCAAAAGAAACAGAGCTGATCAGGAGACACCTTGGTAATCAGAATAGACGCTGCATTGGGATTTCTCGCAAGGTTTGGAGTAGTCCAATGAGCACAGGAGGGCATCCAAGAGGAGGACGTTTTCAAATCTGGCAGATTCTGAAACAGGAGGGCCAAAGGTACAGCAATTAATGTCTGGTGTCAACTGCAGAGTAGCTTGAGCTGTTCTTCAACTTGGAAAAAGACAGAGGATGTGGATGTAAGGAATGACAATATTGATCCTGGAATCATAAGAGAGTTTTCTTTCATAACCTCGCAGTGTAATCCCTATGCTCAAATTTACCGCCACGCATATGAGATATTGAATGAGCGAGAGAGTAACGACAACTCGGCAGACAACAACATCTCACCTTATATAGTTATTTCTTCTGATATGAGAATGAGGCTAATTGAAGGAGGTAATAGACGCACTCACACTTGCCAACAATGGAAGAGGTTGTCGCAATTATAGTGGTACGGTAGAGAATTGTGATGTAAACAAATCAAAGTATGACAATGAAAGCCCTTCTTCCCCCTTCAAAAGATCTTCAAAAGACTAATTGTACCGTGGACGTAATGCGCTGTCTATAACGGCAGTGCATCCAATAATGCCTCGATAAGTATAAAGCGAATAATACATTATTCATTATTCATTAGTCTTCTAGTTTATGTATTTACACAGATCAAATAAACTTTATTAATAACACAACTTTTTTTTAAAAAAAACATCTAATTTGAGCTTGCTTTAAAGGAATAATCCCAACCTTGTGTGGAAGGTGTTTCTGTAGGAATCTTGGCTTGCTTGGGATAGGTCATATGTCTACTCTTTACAATAGCACCCTTAAACAGTCGATCACTTGTCTTTTCTAATTCTGTCATGGCAGCTTGCATGGTTCTAAATTGACGTTCCAACGTACGCTCTCGTTGTTCTCTTTGTCTCATTTTATGAAGTTTCCAAGCTCTTTCAATAGTTTCATGTTCTTCTAATGTCTGTCCTTCTAAATGAATCGTAGGTTCTTTCTTGGGTGATTCGAACAAGACTCGACGAATGACTTCAAGTCGAGTATCTCCTGATGTTGAAGAACCTGTCTTTGAACTTGATAATCTTGTTTGCTGTAATAAACAACGTCGAGCAGGACGAGAAATGATGTTTAGCATTAGAGTAGCAAAAAAAAAAAAAAAAAAAAGCTCCTCTCACACACACACAGCCAAGTGGGGCCCTGGTTCACCCCGCTTTTTTTACTGGCATTTCTTTATGAACAAGCCACAATTAGTCACACACACACACACAATAGGCATCATGCAAACAGTAAGTTATTTATATATAATACAGATAATGCACACTAATTATTACAATATAGCTATGATCGATTATTATTAATAGGATATGCGGGTGGAGGTTGTTGAATATCGCCCATTTCAATGGATCTGTCATAAGAAGGTGGAAGTGGATGTCCAGTTGACTGCTCACGTACATTTTCAGGGCCGATATCCAATACGATGTCCATCATGGAAGTATCATAGGCCGGCAATGTCTCCCCTTCCTGAGCTAGTTCAGTCTCTGTGTCGACTTGTGAGATATCAATGACAAAATTTATATTGTAAGCCGATAATGGTTGTTTCAGCAGGAGCTCAGCCGACGTATCTGTATCTCTAGGTCGTCTAAAGGTCCATTTGATTTGTCTTGTTACGTCTTGTGAGTTGAGTTCTTTTAAAAGACTTTGTAAAGAGTCATAATACTATAACAATAAGTCCCCCACTGAATATATATATTTAATAAACTTACTCGAGCAAGTCGAATATAATATGTATTTCGTCTACGAGTTGTGAAAAAGGCAATCATGGCAGGAACAAGTAAGATGATGAGTGGATACCAAAGTCCTGCATTGGCAGCACGAGCAACAATAGAAATAGCTGCTGCTACTGCTACTAATAGAATAGCTATTAGAAATAAATAGGTGTCTATCCAAATTTGTGGGTATTCTTTTGCAACATGTTGTTCAATGGTTGCTAGTCTTGTAATGAATAATTCTTCTGTTAACTGCTTAATGAATTAGCTTTCTTGTCTTTTTCTTTTTCTTTTCTATTACATATTCTCTTAAGCGACTGTATTGCGCATAATCACCATAATGTAAGTTGGACCTTCTCCAACGTCTAATAATTAGTGGAAAAGAAGCTAAAGCCATTTCCCTCTTTCTTTCTTTCTCTCTTTTTGTCTTCTCTTTCTTTTTAAGAGAAAGAGTTATTTTCTGTATTTTCTTATCTGAGAATTTTATTTTTGGGAATAAAAATATGGATTACTTTATTTAGAAGACAAAGGTATTTAGCATCTATACACACACATACATACACACAGGCACATATACGCATACAGAAAGACATGTAACATATTTCACAACTATTTTCTTTATTTTCTCTTCTTTTTCCATTCTTTCTTTATATCCTATGAATTCATCATTTATAAAGGATAAGACCATTCGATTTTCTTTAGCCTCATGTAAAACAGAGGAAAGTATTGCTTCATCCATTGCAACACCTGTAGATGCCTCACCTCAACCTAGACCCTTAAATACCCCTTCTGTAATCATCAATATCATCAATGATGATCCACTTCCAAATACAAAGGTCTACCAAATCATTCGTCGTCGTCCTTCTGCACCACCACCAGAACAACAACAACAGCAACAACAACAACAACCAACTCAAAGCAAAATTAAGAAGCTGTGGCCAAAACTTAAACATATTGTATCTAAACCATCAGCAACAGCACCTCTTAATAAATAATATGTTTAAAACCTTTTGATTACCAAAAATAGAAGGCTAGTTTTGCTACTTTTTTTTTTTTCATTTAAAGGAGGTTACAATAAAGGGGAGGATCTTGAGGACGGGAACGCGTAAGAAACGACATTTTTACGGTATCTTACGAACTTTAATGTCCGCTTAAAAACATTTTCCTAGAACCTAATGGATCTATTGATATTTTTAAGCATCAAGTTCTCCGAATGAATTATAGCCCATCTTTTGTATTGTCAAATTGTGGTTACCTTTAGATCCCCTCTTTTTCAAATCAACTCCTATTAGACTCCTATTCTTCCCCTATATTTCTTTATGCTTTTTCGAGGTTTTTTTCGATTTCTTTCTTTTATTTTATATAAAAACGATGGTGCCTATCTGGGCAGTAATATGTACTGTTCTCATAGTTGTATTATTGGCTATATCCATCTTTATATTCGTTATCAAAAAAAGGACATCTAGAGCCATTGTCCAACCACAAGATGACGCAGCAACACTTCAGGGAAGCATTCATGAAAAGAATAAGCACAACTCTACATCAGCCATTTGTTACTTTGCTGACAAGATAGAAATTGAATCCTCGGATGATCCTTACTACAAAGACGCTGGTGGCTTTGTCTCTATTGATTTAGATAATATAAAGAAAGAAGAGCATAGTAATGAGATCAATTATACATCGTTACCCAACGCAAGTACGTCGACGATTGTTACTGCTATTGAGGAAGGACAGGCTGCAACTGTAGCACGACAGGTCATTCGTTCTGCCTCTAGAAAATCTCGTACTCGATCCATGGTCATCACGGATGAATCATCCATGTTTACAGAAAAAGTACCCGACATATCCACCTATGCTACCGTCCGACGTCCTCCTGCTCATTTTAAGATAAAGGATAAAAATGTCAGTCAGACGATAAGCAAGGCAACACCCTATAAAGACAAGACCTTACCTAGAAATAATCAATTACAACATCTCTTTAATGATGCCTCGACGGGTGATCTTGAGAGCAACAACAGTACGATTCGAAATAACAAGATGCCAAGTCGTAATGTGGATACCATTCGTCGTATGCTTCAATCGTCATGGAGTGGTCACAACTTGAAATCAAGTGAGTCCAGTAGCACGTTGTCAAGTGGCATCAGTAGTATACGACCTATAGCCTCTCCTGTCGGAAGTATCAATCCTCGCTTACAAAACCAACAACTGGTCTCTCTCTCACTCAAGGCAAATCAAGTGCAACGACGACAGCGTCCAACGATTATTGGATACATGGATGGGCCAAAGCCCACTGCATCCTTTTCTTCTTCTACTGTACAAACTGTTATACCTGCAGATGAAGTGTAATGTTTATCTCGATTTTTTAATTAAATACTTTATTTATATATATAATATATATATTCTGATGTCCTTATCTCTCTTTTATCTATATCTTTAATGTCTATAAGAATGATGTGGATAAGGTGAGCTTGTTTGTGAAGATGGATGATGTGAGAATTTCACTAGATAGTGTTCCATATAGTACTCTAGCATTTCAGATGCCAGCTCTATTTAAACCATTAGTTTTTGTTACAGTAAAAGCCATCATTCTTACCATGCATTTCACTAGCATCGACATCTTGTAAGGATTCATACCAGTTTTCATTTAGTTTTTCTGATGTAGTAAAGTGAGATGCTAATAATAAAGCAGCTGCAGCAACAAGGTTTGGCTTATATAATACACATAATGGAGATCCAAGGCTATGTATAATCAGTATAATGACATGATACACCTTTTTCTTCTTACCATTGATACAACAACATCCATGCTTTACGTATTGCTGAAGAAGATACTATAAAGTATGTAAGCATCATTATTTTAAGAAAAGAGTGCCTACTTTGTAATTGTGCTTCTATTTGACATAAACTTGTATGAGCTTGCTGTACTGTCAAATCAAAGCACAAGGTCTCCAACAATATCACTTCATAATGTAGCAAGGTCTCTTTCCAACGAACAAAATCCTATATAATCAAACGCGTGTCAATAGGTTAATATAATTACTATTCGTTTACCTTTGAGTCTTCTTCAAGACTTAGCTTGTCATTCTTTTGAGCCTTTTGTGCACATGCAGTGACAATGTCCTTCATACGCCGTGTACATTCTTCTACTTTGGTTGCAACGAATAAGCTGGTAGCTGCAATATCCTATATAGATATGGTTAATCATAGAAATATATAGAAGTTGTCCTATTTTACATAGACATGGAAACGTTTCATGGATTGTCTCATGAAGAATCGATGAAAGAAAGTTGTAGCTGTTACCATGACTAATTGAGGTCTATGTTTACATCTATTTTAATCATTTCTCTTGATTTATAGACACATGTCTATTTACACTTTACAGGTTTAGTTTGGCGCCTACTGCCAGCAAGTAATGGCAACCTTTGACTCTATCTGTTTGTTCTTGTTCAAATGATATTCCGTCTAAAATGCTGGGTGTATCATATAGATCTTCCTTTGTAAATAGCCACTAATGAATAAAGTCAATGGAAATGAAAAAGACATGAAAGTAAAGATTTACCTGATCATGGTTTTTAAATGACATTTATTAAATATTTATGTATTTACAAACTTTTCTCTCCTTCGCTCAACTCACAACTCACACACACACACCCTCACTAAAAGATATAAAAAATGTCTTTTATTTAATTTCCTAAAATGTGAAAAATTCTTTTCATCCAATGAGAGACGGTCATTTTAGTTACACTAGTAAGAGAATGATGCTTAAAGCTAGTTTTATATGGATTAAACACATTATAAAGAATAACGTATTGTTTATTTTATACTTAGCGAGGCGTTAAGGAATACACTGCCGTTATAGACAGCGCATTAAATCCAGGGAGCACCGTTAATTTTTTGAAGGGGGGAGGACTTTCATTGTCGTGTTTTGATTTATAAACAAAGATACCATATACATATTTAATGCACTATTCACATCGCGATTCCAAACCGTACCACAAGATTCACACTTGAGGACAGAGTGTACTCTTCGCTTTGATCCAGTAATTGAGATATTATTTAATTGTTTGAATTTGCACTTGTTACATATCTGACTCGTTAAGTACTCGTCAACCGAAACAAATTCGGTCCCCTCATCAGATTGTTTGCATTTTCGTTTGATTTCTTCAGTGATACATCTTGTAGGTACAGCTCGTTTCCCTTTCATACTTAACAAAAAGAACCATTTCCGAACGCAATGATTCGCTTCCGTTGAGAGGAGGAAGGGAGGTCAGCAGGAAGTAGAGGTACGTGTTTGCTTTTGTTTGGGTTTTGATTTTTAGCGCCAGCTGTACTTGATGCCCCATACTTTTTGCTGTTGTCAAAGAGCCTTTTAACAATTTCTTCAGTTCCTTTTTGCTTGTTGGTATAAGACTTGAACTTTAATTGAATAAATTTGTTTGCGTTTGTGCAAACAAAGAAGGGAACCCGCGATCGACAGCTAATGGATCCTTAATAAGTGTCATATAAACCTTGTAGCTTACATACTTTTCCCTTTGTTTCGCTTTTTCTTTGGAGGCGGAGGATCATCATCTTTCTTTTGCTTCGTATTGAAGTAAAGAAAAGAAAAAAGAGAAAAATAACTGCGTCAGCCTTGTAATATTAAATTAATGATTAACAACTTTTTATTTAAACATGTTTTCCTTAATAATAAAACCTATCCTGGAATGAAAAGCTCTCTCCTTTTGACGCACTGCACATCTTACAACGATCCACTTCTATTAAAAACTGACGATCAAAGTAGTTATCTTTATAAAGATGATTGGTAAGGATACTAAAATGACGCATGATGGCCATCAATCATCATAATTATCAGGAACAGTGGTCGAAGAAGTAAGGGTAAAGAAGGAAAAGAAGAGGCACAAACCTTAATACCACCTACATGTTCCAGGAGGAAATAGCAGTACATAGTGAGTCGGCTTACATACATCTTGTGTCTGGAGGATAATCTGAAAGTCTTACTCAAAGTCACGTCCTTGACGAAGTTTATCATTTCTATTGCTGCTTTTCAAGGCACATACATGGTTTCATAAAATTAAAGTTTATTTATAATAGAGAGCGTATAATTTAATAGTATTATTCGTAAATCTTTATGTATTGAAAAGAATGGCGTAGTCATAAAGAATTCATAATTGTAGGCATAAGTTTGATGGATGGTCACATGACGTGTTACAGAGATGGGTATGTAATTCTGGATAGACAACATTGTTGGTTGTATCTGTATTCTCTGGCAAAAGGATTGATACGCCAGAGAGAGGAGTGACTCTTGACAATGCAACATATAGTTTTCCATGCATAAATGGTGGTCGTCTTAGTTCGACGCCCACATATTTCAATGATTGTCCTTGTGATTTGTTAATTGTCATAGCAAAGCATAGTTTTACAGGAAACTACTTCCTTGTTAGCATAAATGACATATCGCCTTTTTGTGATGAAAGAGTGAATCTTGGAATGGTTTCAATTGGAGCATCGAGTTTGTGCGCTAAGCGGACACGGGGCAGATATTGACCAATATGCACCATGGTTAACCGGGTTCCATTACAAAGGCCTTTTGCTAGGTCAACGTTTCTGAGGAGCATAACTGGTGCATCGACTTTTAGTTCCAGCTATGGAGGAGGCAGTCCAGAAGGGTTAAGGTTTTGAAGGTACTCTACAGGGATGGTGTGCAGGCCATCAGCGTCGTTGATATCAGCAGAATCAGTTGACTAAAGCGTAACCTTCTCACCAGGCATTTTATCGAGAACAATTTCATTAATGACATCCACAGTATCATTACGACTGGCTAAGATTGCCCTTTCACCAAAGTACACTTGACTATTCAAATCAGGTCTTTGAATATCTTCATCTCTGTATATTCTACTGATGAATTCGGCTAATTGAGTGGTCTGGTGAATGAATGAAGGAAGGGCGGTATTGCCTTGAAGGCTACTGTTGTAGGGCATGTCTGCTAGAAACCTTGCAAAGGCAATGTCGTTTTCGTTCTGGAGACTTGTTAAGCGCATATTCTGCGTAAGTCTCAAGAGCTGGAGCCTTGGCCAAAGAAATGACTGCTTGATTGACGCACTAGCAGTATCAGCCCTGTTACCCCTTCAGACCACTGGTGGAATTTGGGTAAAATCACCACCAAGAACAACAAGATTTCCTCCAAACAAATATGACTCATCAGGATCATCGTAGGTGTCTTGAAAGGTGTAATGGGCAGCTCCAAAGCAATATTTATGCTGCATCGGCGCCTCATCCTAAATGATTAAATTTGCTCTCTGGATGAGCCCGGCAAGTATAAGGGTTAGTAAGTGTCAAAGAATAATAAAAAGGAGAAAGAAAAAGAAACATTTTTTTGGGTTTCCCTTTTGTAGCCGGTTTTCTACCTCTCCTTTCTCTTTCTAGATGAGATTTGAGCTTGGATTATGATTCCAATTTGATGCTTAAGAACAGATAGTATATATTGACGATGACATCTTTGGATTGATGTTTTTATAAATGACACTTTTTATATTGAATATGTTGTCATTTATCCTTGTCTTTTTAAAAAAGGATAAACGTATATAGAATGGATGACATTCGTGTATCACAGGTCAGGTTTGATTTACTTACACTACAACGCGTCTCAGCAGTCACTTTCACCCTTTGTCTCCCTCCTTTTTTTTTCTTTTTCTTTTTCCTTTTTCCTTTTTCTTTTGTCAAGCGTGATAATGAGTGATAAAGAAAACAAGAATGAACCCGTTGAAATACCCTCAACATTAGAAACAGGACGACGTGCAAAAGTAATGATGCTATATTGATGATCCATTGCATTACTTAATTACTTTTAATATTAGAGTCCAGATCTACTAGAAGAGAGAAATGTCGTCTTATTGGACAAGGTAAAGTTCTTGTTGTATGCCAAGTAACAAACTACTCATATTTTTATAGGAAAATATAAAAGTAATAATGATACATGCTAATAGCTATATATTAAACATTACATTTTAGTCTGATGAATCAAGGACAGAATCTAAAAGAAATGATGCCACAGTGAAAAAGGATACCTATCTTAAAGAACTTGAACCACTCAAACTGAAGCATAGACCAGGGAAAGAAAAGATCAAAGAGAAAGAACAAGAAGAGGAATTAACAGACGAGTTATATAAACTACAAGAAGAATTGAAATCACAAAAGGAATATTACCAATTATTAGATACAGAATACAAAAAACTGAAAAAGGAATTGAACGAGAGAAGTAAGGAAGAGATAGAGGCTAGTATTGAAAAGATTAGATCAGAATATGAAGAATATAAAGAAATCGTCAAGGAATTGGATCAAACATTAGATAGCTTAAATCAGGAAGGATTGAATATCGCTGACTTGTTGGATAAGAAAGATCAAGAAATTGCTAGACTGGAAAAAGAACTGCTTAAAGTTGAAAGTGACTATTTCAAGTACAAGTATGAAACATCATCTGAATCAACTCTATAAACCAAGTCACATAACCCTTTTTTTATATCTTTTTCATTTTTTCCCCTTCTTCTTCTTTTCTTTTAATAAAAAAAACATATATAAAAATGGGAAAAAACAAGAATGGATTCAGTCTGTTTGAGGCTTATTTAGCTGCAGGAATGGCATCCAGTTCAAATACGACAGGTAGATACATATTATAATAGACATGAATTTTATAGATAACACATATATAGAGCATGTTCCATTGCCTGATTCAATGGTACACACAAAAAAGGATCACAGTCCATTATCTTTATGTTAATTCATTTGGAAGCGAACATCCACTTTGATTGAACAAATAGGAAAAGAACACAACTGGTCAGATGAACAAATAAACGAAGATATTCATATCTTGGAATGTAATAGGCTTTATTATGTAAGTCATACGATGCCCCCCCTACTTTTATGTATATTCATGTATATGCACAGGTGAAAGAGTTACGTGAATTATCTAATAGCAGTTGGAAGGTAAATAATGATTACAGTCATACATTCTCCCCCTAACATCACGCTTAAAGGCTATTCAATTACTGCCACTTGTAAAAGATCTCCTAAGGAACGCCTTGGAGCCTGATAGAAAGGTGAATGGAAAAGAAAAAAAGAAAAAAGATAAAAAGCAGGAAAAGAAAAAGAAGAGCAAGAAAAAGTTGGGGTCTCCCGTCTTGTCAACAGCTAGTTTAGTTGCGGAACCAACACCATTTATGCTGTCTGAAGATCCTGAGACTATCCGTAATACGATTAGAAATTCATCTGTTGATTTGACTGCTACAGGTACAGATAGTGTCAAGAGAAACAATGGTATAGCAAAATCAGTTTCATTCTCTGAAGATGATGTCAAAAAGACAGATGATATGGATAGCAGTAGTAGCAGCAGCAGCAGTAGTAGTAGTAGTAGCAGCAGCAGTGAATCCGAGTGTGACGAAAAGAGGTCAACTGAACCTAAAAAGGAAATTGTATTTACAGGTCGACCCATCAAGGTTGTCAGTAGTAACCGTATTCGAGTGAGAACAAGTGATAATCAGGTGTTTGAATGTGATAGATTCTGTCCCCACAAGAAGGTTGATTTAGCTACATGGGGACAAGTGTTGGGTAATTCAGTTATCTGTACAAAGCACAATTGGAACTTTTCAATGCAAGGCGCATCCACAAACGGAAGGACATTGAATCCTTGTCAGGTGAACGATTGGTAAAATTTTATTATTTCTTTGGTAATGCAATAGAATAAGGTTGAACTCCTTTTCTATATCTTTCAATCCAACTCAAAATATATCTTTATAAAGTGAATAAACATCACGTTGTTCCCTTATGTTATTACTTACTTTCTTGACTTTGTATCAATTCCCATGTCATTTTTCATCACTCGACTAGGTGTAGTAAACAATTGTTCCCAAGTCTATATTCACAATGAGTATTCATAGACAACATATTTATAGAAAACACTACCTCGAATTTATCAGCAAAACTTTCACAGTTGCGTCCAATAGTCTTTAAAAAGGTTTGTACATCTGTAATTTGACCTGGAAAAATAAATGATCAATATTGTTCTACTTGTCTTTTTTAAGAATCCTTCTTACCTCTTGGTGAAGGTACTGACTTGGCTGTATTATTATGTGTGTATCGAACACCAATAGTGTTGATGCGTGTAGTGAGATTTCTAAACATGTCAAAAAAGATATGTATATAAAAAAGATGTGGCCCTGGACAAAATTCTGAAAGCCACAGAGAAAGTACTTTGACCAATAAAAAAATAGCTTGCTTTTATTTAACAAAATTGATTTGGTAGACAACACTCTAGGTTATTATAATGATTCACACAAACCACATCAATTATTTATTGAATACATGTGAGACATGGATACTCTTGCTCTGGAATAGACTCTATATATTCATTTAGTTGTCCTATAAACGTAAGGTGCAGCTACTTGCTTCAGAATTGTTTTGCTTCATGGACTTGCTGAACATATCTTCTCATCACTGGACACTGAAAGCTTGGCCATTCCGTCAATTCTTTGTAATCTATAGAGTTAGTCTATTAGTTACAAACAATGACATTGACTGATTATAAGCTGATTTATCATATTTGTTGTACTCAGCTTTTACTAGAAAATGTTTAGTGTTGTCACTGTGACTATTCATATATATGTCACTAAGCATGTCAATTGTCTTTAATGCTTGGTTGAATCGTCCCAAACTCAAAGTATCCTTGAATTCATATACGTGACAAATATAGTTTATACATGGAATCGTCAGTATTACTTTTTGCTTTCTCTTTTTCTAAAAAGGAGACCTTTGATATATGATTATCTTTGAAAATATCAGATCATCGCAAAAAATGCTAGAAATGGCATCACTGTACTTCCTCTGCTTAATCATAAAGTTCAGGTCAGCTTGAATGCTTCTCATTGATTGGCTATTAGCGGCGTTCAATCTTTCACAACAAGAATAAGTCACAATCTCTCCATATTACTTCTTCATTTAGTAGAAACACTTTCAATTTAAATTATTTTATAATGTAAACCATGGCAGACTTTTGTCGTCAGTCTGAGCTTTTTGGTCAAGATTGAAGTAAAACGAAAAGGGAAACTGTTGCATGAAAAAAAGAGTTGTCAATGTGACTACTTCAGAGTACGACATTGACTTCTTCTTAGTGCGACTTTCCAGAAAGAGGTGTGTATGCGTTCGATAATGACTAAGGATAAATAAAGTTTTGTCCATGTCTTACTAGTAGAAGGATCGCTTATTCTACATAATTAGGTTAGTTTCAATAAAGAAAACTTAATGCAATGATGATGTAACACACTCCTTCCTCTTCTTTTACCTTTGTCATCATCACCTTTACTTTCTCCTTAATTGATCCCCAAAAATAGAAACTCAGGCCCTGTAGACCGTTTAATCGGAGACTCAAAAACTTTTTATATAAATGGTGTTTTGTAACGGGAGAGGCTGAACTCTTCCTCTTTATACAGATTCTTTTTATCCGAAAAGAATAATTGGATGATACAAGCAATCCAACTCATCTACTTTCATGTCAACGTCAACTGAATCAAGTCCTTTATTGATAAAAAAGAAAAAAGGCTATATTCATGAAATCAAGTGGCTATTTAAAAATGCGATACCCATAGTCATTAGTTATTTATTACAAAACAGTTTGCAAAGTGTTGGCATCATGAATGCTGGTCATTTAGTGAGTATTGTATAATGCATAAGTAATATCACACACTGACCACTATTTAAGGGCGCACATGAACTAGCTTCTGCCACTTTAGGAAGTATGTTTGTTACTATCACTGGATTTTCCGTGGCAACTGGCGCAACTCTGGCACTTGATACACTCTGTTCTCAATCATTTACTTCATCCAACGATAAAAAGATTGTCGGATTACATGTCCAACGATGTTTGGCCTTCATGTCTATGCTGTACGTACCTATCGTGGTGCTCTGGTGGAACGTTGAGTATGTGTTTACTCTCTTACGTCAGGACCCCATTATAGCTCGCTTAGCGGCTACCTATGTCCGTTGGATGATTCTGGCTGCTCCTGCATTTGCCCTTTTTGAAGCCTTGAAGAAGATGATGCAGGCACAAGGACTGTTCCATGCGCCAACGCTTGTTCTCCTTGTTGGTACTCCGCTGAATGTTGCCCTCAACTACATCCTCATCTGGGTTCTTGACCTTGGCTTTCACAGTGTTGCCATCGCCAGCTGCATTACTTACTGGGTGATCGTGCTGTTGATGATACTCTACATTCGCTTTATTGGCGGCCACCAAGCATGGCCAGCATGGTCCACTACCCAAGCCTTTACTCAATGGCATCCGATGGTCAAACTAGCTGTTCCTGGTATTCTTCTGATCTGTACCGAGACATGGGCTTATGAGATAGTTGCCCTGGGCGCAAGCTGGATCGACACACCCAATCTAGGTGCTCAAAGCGTCATCCTGACGTCCATTACGGCACTGTACACTTTACCCTTTGGCGTAGGCATTGCAGCCGCTAATCGTGTGGGCAATCTCTTGGGTGCTCAGCGACCCAAACAGGCAAGAACCGCCGCACAGACTGCATTGATGGCTGGTACTTTGATTGGACTTGGCAACAGCTTTACCCTCCTACTCGCTCGACACAGCTGGGCTACACTGTTCACAAGTGATAGTCAAATTGTCAAACTCGTCTCACAAGCTATCCCCCTTGTCAGTCTCTTTGTGCTCGCGGACAATCTGGCCGGTGTTGCCGATGGAGTCTTGAATGGCATGGGACGTCAGCACGTGGGAGCTTGGTGTAATCTTGGAGCTTACTATTTTTGTGCATTGCCGATCGGATTCTGGCTCTGCTTTCGACAACATTGGAACCTACTGGGCCTTTGGTCCGCTCTTGCAGGCGCTCTGGTCATCGCCTGTGCTATCACCCTTGCCGTCGTCTTGACATCTGACTGGCAAAAGGAAGCTCAAATGGTGGAAAAACGGACAAAGGAAGAGGACGACGAAATGGTATGACGATTGTGTCACATGAATATCAAATTAGATCCCTTGCATAACTTTTGTATCGCCTCTCTCTTTTTTTCTTTTTTTTTTTTTCAATAATAAAAACATGGACAACAAGTATCCAAAATATATTCATGATCAACCTTTACCGACATATGGTGCACATAATCAAGTGACACCGATGGAAAGAGAACAACGAGCTGTCGAACAACAGCAAAAAGAACACAATAGTAGTAGATACCCCGGTGTCGTAGGCGGTACACCAGCTGAATTTAGAGGAATTCAGGGTTATGATTCACAAGGAAACCCAATTATTCCTCCATTTATTGCTCAACGTCATCAAATTGAAGAACGTCTAGGACCTACATGCAAACATGATGGCGGATATCACGATTTACGCATGCACTTGACCTACAAGAGTCTCTTTTTCGCTATTCTCGTTATCCCTTACTGCTGCGGATACAGAGGAAAACGAGTGGTAAGTAGAATAGTTTTTTGGACATGTCTATTTATTATGGTTCGTATAGTGCGAGTGTCGAAAATGCTTTCAAAAATTTCCAGATATTGTTCTTCCATCAGCATAAATAAAATGAAGGGTATTGTTTTATCAAATTTCTTTCTTTGAAGGCTGAACGACTGAATCCATGGTGATCAAGGTCTCGTGGTACGTTTTCTCATTTTTCTTACGACTTGTCATCTCCCTCACCTTTTCCATGGCGATCAAGGTCTCATGGTACATCCTCTCATCGTTCTTACGACTCGTCATCTCCCTCACCTTTTCCATCGTCAGTCGATAAAGCCACCAGGCGACGGCTACAAGGATAAGAATACTACAGCCCATGGTTGCCATGGCAATACGATGAGCCGATGGCGGTAGATCTGGGTTGGATAAATCGGCAAGCTGAGAGCCAATCCAGACGTCAAGTGATACCTTGAATGAGGCGAGTAAGGCAGAGAGCATGTACTGTTGTATACTGACGGTTGTAATGATGGATAAGAGCATATTTGTGATGGGCCAAGGAATAGGAGAAAGACGAATCAATATCATCATCTATAGACATTAAAAAAAAGTAGTTTTTCTAAGTATATGATTTACCTTGAATCCACCCTGTTCGATAGCTTCTTGAATCGCAACATATTTTTCTTGCTTTGATGGTGATAGCTTGATAAATCGCGAAAAGTTGTATTTTCGAATCAAGGCAAATGCCACAGAGGCACCGATGAATGCTCCAGAGACAGCGGGTAGGACACCGCCAGGGAATCCATAAATGAACCCAGTGATGGTGGTTGAAAATGTAAAGCCGAGAAGTGGTGGTATAGAAGTCAATATGATCAGTGCTGTTAGTAAGATGGAACTGTAAGGTGTTGTTCGTAGCTCTACAGCTACAGTCTGTATTACTAACAAATGTGTTTAGTCCTTCCTCCCTGATTGTATGCGCGTGCGCAATGACATCATGTTACATTCTAAAATGGTTCCTCGATAAAGTGCAAAAGTATATATCAGTAAAAATAAAAACACGAGAGCCACGCCAATAGTGGCAATGCTCGTCTTCTTCATTTCAACGCTAAAGAGGAGAAGAAGAAAAAAAGTGGGGAAAAAAGGAGGGGCCACTTTGAATACGGTCACAGTCGTGTCCTACTTCAATCTGTAACACATGCCAGCGTAAGTTCGTCGCGTTCAGTATGAATAGTGAAAGGATATGACTGATAAGGATTGTGTTTAAGGCACCAAACGGTCGCCCCAAGATTCCTTATCAAGATTTGTCCATCTAGATTCAACTTATCGAGATCAAATCTCAGCCCCTTCTTGAATGAACATTTACGCGTCTATTTGATTCAAGTAAAACTGAATTGAATCTAAAGAGAGGAAAAGAAACGATAAAGTCTGTTGATATGTAATACACAAACACACGCGTGTTTTATTCTGCTTCGTAAAATGCTATTGATGACATATAATTAGAGCATAACCATCATTTTATTCTCTTTTTTCAACCAAAAAGCACAGTTGATGCAAGTACATAACAATGATATTGTTTAGCCTCGGAAAGATAGAAGGACAAGCAGTGGCTTACCTAGTGAATTTCTATGGATATGAAGGACACTGAGTTGATCCGATAGCGACGATTCCGTAGTGGGTGTGCTTGTTATGCGATGGAAAGTAAGATGAAGTAAAAAGAAGGTATGAATGCTGTATTCAGATTTGTTATTATAAAAAGGCAGTTAAGTCGATAACTTGCGAATTAGATTCTTTAATAAGAAGAGCTGAATATTATTAAATTAAATTTGTGTGTGAGTTTTATAGGGAATATTAACGTTGTCAGTATGATAAATGTAGTCAATGTGATTATTTATGCTTATGTTATTATTGTTATGCTAGTAGCTACTATAGTTATTATTATTATAAGTTATTCTTATCAGATGCGATAGAGGAATGCAAAGTAGAATGTATGCTCTACTGTAAGATTATAAAGTATTATAATGACTATCTCGTCAAACACGTCAAGTAAGAAATCTGCCGTCGGACACCTTCACAAATGCAATAAATTAATACTTATTTTACGAAAAGGTCAACACTACGTGCACCAGAAAATAGGTTAAATAATGTAAATATGAGTTTATCAAAAGCAGTCTTTGTTGATCAACTGACAACATAAAATTAGAATAAAAAATAACAGCTTCTTTTTATCTATCTCTTCTGAAAAGAAACAAACCAATATAGCGACTTTATACAAGCCATGTTTAGTTTGACACCACACATTGAAAAGCTTTGTTGGTCTACATCATAGGTAATGGATAGAGGTGCGCCCGTAGTATTGATCTAATTTCTGGTGCATGCAGTGTTTCCCTTCCAATGATGATAGGAACAATAATCACATTGATGCCAACCCTGGGCACAATGATGACGAAGATAGGCATGGTGTTGTTGAACACGATGAACATACCCTTTCTGATGATTTGTTTCCAAACAGCATATGGGTTGCACCTGATGGCACGAGCCTTGCTGAATTACGCTGTCTCTTCAAGGCCAAGACGCTCAAGTTGCGCAACCCGGTGGAACAACTTTCAGATTTACGACACCTGGTCCTCCATGATATCTATTTTTTCGATGTCAACAAACAGGAGTCATCGGTCAGTAAGGGTTGGTATATTGATATACATAGGCAGGTTATGGCCACATTATCTACCTATGAACCACCAAAGGCGCTGAATTCGATCCATTGGTGTATAGACATTAGCCTGACAAAGCATGACAATTGGATGATGCCATTGGCAACAGCTGCGATCCATCTTGTCCAAGCCATTGCCACAAATAATATGGTCGACGTTCATACAATACAAGCAATGGTGTAACTGTTACTTGTCTTTGTTAGTGACCCTCCCGGTTGCTCTATTGAAGACACCTACGTTCACAGCTATATTGCGCCCATTTTGAAGCCTATCTTTGCCTGCGAGTCACTCTTGATTTTAAGTTTTCCCTTATCTCAAAAACACACGTTTGACAAAAAACATTGATTACAACTTTTAAATGACTTTTTCAAAGCTTATTATTAAAATTCAAAAGGATTACTTTTGTAGTCTAGACTATAAAGCCTTTGAGATATACACATAATAACGCGTAGTTTGCAATAGATCATTTTAGAAGGGCAGTAAGAAAGTTGTAGCTTAACGTTTATACTTTTCAAAAAAGCACATGACTTACGTATTTCATGAAAGCTCGCTTTTAGATAAATCTAGAAATATGTAGAGTAGTTTCTAGACAATATGTTCCATATTGTATACATACCTATCTAAGGTAATCTGAGATAAGGCCTAATTTAGTGCCTTTTTTTTTGTATGTCAGAGATATATTCAGGGCCAAAAAAAAAAAACAAAAAATAAAAACACAACCAATCTCTTTTCCTTTGTCAATCAAGATCAATTAAAAGAAAAGCTCATTTTATCTTCAAAAAGAGAAAGAGATCTATTCCCTTTTTTCCTTGTTACACTTTAGTACGATTTGAAACAGAGAAACGACAATGCCGAAGGAGTTTAAAATAGATTGTTATGCAAACGTGTTTAAATTTTCTCACCAGTTGACTCATTTTCTTTTCCCCCCTTTTTTTTTACTTTCTTTTATAAAAACATAAACTATGACAGGACAACGTCTTTCAGGAAAGGTAGCTATTGTTACAGGAGCAGCAAGGTAAGTACTTGTCAGAATTATCTTTTTCATAAACTGATAAGAGATAAGTGGCATTGGTTTCGAGACTGCAGTTTTATTTGCTAAAGAAGGAGCAAAAGTTGTTTGTGCAGACCTGAATGAAGAAGGCACTAAAAAAACGGTTGCCAAGATTGCAGAAATTGTTGGAAAGGAAGGCACGTCAGTTCCTTTCAAGGTAGACGTGTCCAAGGAAGCTGAGGTAAAGGCTTTGGTAGATAAAGCCGTTGATACTTTTGGTAAAGGATATAGAAAATGAGGGCGTAGATAGACACTGACCATTTACAGGTAAGCTTGATATCATGTTTAATAATGCTGGTATTATGCATCCTCAAGATGATAACGCGTTAACAACTGAAGAACGCGTCTGGTAAGTCTTTTTTAAACTGTTGTTCCATGTATATTGATATTATTAAAGGGACCTTACGATGGATATCAATGTAAAGGGTGTTTGGTACGGCTGTAAACATGCTATTATTGCTATGCGTAAGAATGGAGGTGGATCCATCATAAATACGGCTAGTTTTGTTGCCCTCATGGGAGCCGCTACACCTCAATTAGCCTGTAAGTGAATACAGATTACCAAAAAAAGAAAAAAGGGTCTAACATGACTTAAAGATACTGCATCCAAAGGAGCCGTGTTAGCTATGACGTGAGTAATGAATCTAAGATATATCAATTCTATTAAGACATGTATGTATATAGTCGTGAGCTTGCCATGGTACATGCTCGTGAAAACATCCGGTTTAACTCTCTTTGTCCTGGTCCTATTCGTACACCCCTTTTAATGGACTTTTTGAATACGGAAGAAAAGAAGCAGAGACGACTTGTCCATGTTCCTCAAGGAAGATTTGGTATGTCTAACGTCTGTTTTGTTCTTTAATTCTCATTCTGTGAGTAGGTGAGGCTATTGAACAAGCTTATGGAGCTCTCTTTTTAGCTTCCGATGAGAGTTCATTTGTCACTGGTGTTGACTTTAGAGTAGATGGAGGTTTGGCTTCAGCCTATGTTGTATGTATATGACTCACTTGTATGACTCCATGACTCACTTGCATTATTAATAGACACCAGAAGGAGAACCTATTGGCCCTGTACCCAAGAACTTTGCGGACATGTAAAATTTTTATACAATAAAGCTGCTTTTTTTTTTTTTTTCCTATTTTTTATTCTACACATGTCAAACGTTCTCACCTGTCAAGAAATCGATAATTGTTCCTTCAGTTCTTGGTATCCAAGATTTAAGACTGTTACTTTCAAATCAAAAATTATTCATTTGCCCGATGATTTCATAGACTATTTGAATGCTGATAGTATTTTCTTACCTGAGGACGGGTATAGAAATAGTATAGAATGATTCTATATTTTTTATTAAACAACTTGCTCTTAGACAACCAAGGGCAGCATTCATTGAAGAAGTTGATTCAGATCAAGAAGAATATCCAGAAGAACAAAATGATAATGTAAAGATATTGACATGATATACAACCTTACTCACCTACACCTAGACTCCTCGCTTTCCTGAAATAGAAAAACAGATTAAAGAAGCTATTGAGGAGTACGAAGGAGCTGTATTTCCAAAGCTCAATTGGAGTTCACCTAGAGTATGTGTATATCATAAACTATCGTATAAAAATATATAATAGTTTGGCTTAGGATGCTGCTTGGATTGCAACAACACAAACCTTGAAATGTACTTCACCCTTTGATGTGTTTCTATTACTTAAATCATCAGACTTTATTAACCATGATCTAAATCATGCTTATGAAATCTGCGCAGATCAGAAACAAGATAAACCAACATTTGATCTTGTTTTAAGGAAATGGTTTGATCTGCAGCCTTCCATGGAGTTTCGTTGTTTTGTAAAGAATCAAGAAATTATTGGCATTTGTCAACGCGATGTCAATTACTATGAATTCTTGCCTAAAATGAAGCCAACTATTGAACTCTTGATTTATAGATTCTTTGAAGACCATGTTTGTGAACACTTTGACAGCTTAAATTGTAAGATAAAGAAAGAAAGAAAGAAAGAAAGAAATTAATGGCTTGTGTAGATGTATTTGATGTCTATGTGGAATATAATCGTGAAAAAGTTTATCTGGTAGACTTCAACCCATTTTGTCCTACGACAGATAGTATAATGTATGACTGGGAAGAACTCATGAATTGTAAGATTATATATAGATTTATAATTGTAGATATTAATATCAAATAGTTGACTTGGATCAAAAGCAAGCAGAGTTTAGATTTATAGAATCTGAATCAGAAGCCAATTTGTTATCTTGTAATGCTCCTAAATTTGCTACTAATATGGTCCCAAAGGATGTCATTGACCTATCCAATGGTCAATCTATTGCTGAATTTGCTGAGCAGTTTGAAAAAGCAATGAAACTAGCGGAACAAGGTTATTCGTCGTCAGAAGATGAACCGTAATAAAATTCTTTTTTTTTTTTTCCCCTTTTTTCTCTCTCTCTCTCTCACTTATTCTTTGAACTTGAAATGACCATTACTTTAAAGAAGCCGATTGAGAGATTTCCCAAGATGATTGTATTTGACCTTGATTACACCTTGTGGTCAGAATGGTAAGATATAATAAGAAAGTGCTTGTGTGTATGTTTATATATATTTATATGAAAATAGGATTGATTGCACTTTAGGTAAATATAGAATACATACAAAGAGAGATGTATGACTTATCTGTTTATATCCGTAGGTCCACCGTATTCTTATTCAAAAGCAACCAATTCAGTCTTAAACAAGTATGTAAGAATACACTATTCAATTTGATATTAACAATGAATTAGACAAGGAGAAGAATTATGCTTATTTGAACATACAACAAAGGTTATCACCTTTATCAAACAATCATTACCAGATACAAAAATTGGTATCGCATCTAGAACACATACACCTGAATGGTATACAATATCCATAAATGGAAATAACAAAGGCTGAGCCGACAGTTTATAATATTTTAGGGCAAGAAAGGCACTTGGCTTATTTCGTATTCCGGAACTGGATGGCATCACCTTATTAGAAGCAATTGATTACATGGAGATTTATCCATCAAGCAAGATTAAACATTTTAAAGCTCTTTCTGAGAAATCAAATATTGCCTGTGAAGAAATGCTCTTCTTTGACGACGAATCACGAAATCGTGAAGTTAGTAAATTAGGTGTTCACTTCATTCATGTCAATTCCAGAACAGGAATTACCCCGACTCAATTTGAAAATGCCTTACAGGCTTTTGAAAAGAACGCTGGGCGTAAGCAAACATCTATGCATGATTACTTGAATAAAAATATTGTGCAACCCCTTTTAAAAAATTATATACAACTGCCACTTTCTTTTTACTTTGTGTCATGTCTGAACATCAAGCTCACGAGTTACTTTTACAAGCAGAGAAAAAATTAAACAGTTGGACTTGGTTCAACAAGAAGAATAAAAATGAAGACGCTGCTGAAATGTATGAAAAGGCTGCCAACACTTTTAAATTAGCTCAGAGATGTATTGTGTGTGTTGTCGGTGCTATTCTCATTAACCCATCACTCATCACATTCTAGGGAAAGAGGCCGGTGACGCTTATTTAAAGGCAGCTGAACTTTACAAGACATCACAAGAATCGAAATTTGAATGTTCAAAGGCATATGAAAACGCAAGCAAATGTCTAAAACGTGTTGACGCCCAAGGTTTACATGCATATAGGTTATAAAAAACATGTGTTAATTTTGACTATACTTTTAGCGGCTATTGATGCATTGAATAAAGCAATCCTAGTTGATAAAGAAGCTTGTAGTTTTAGAAACGCAGCCAAGCATCATCAAGAGATAGCCGAGATTTATGAAACGGATATTATAGATCTAAAGGGAGCACGAGAAAACTGGCAAGAGGCAGCAAAGTTATACATGGCAGATGATTCACGCCCGTAAGATAACAAAGTGACATTTATTTTTTTGTATTAAACATGTCTATGTAGTATGATCAACAAGTGTGTATTAAAGGTAGCCCACTTTGATGCTCAATTAGAAGAATACAATGCAGCCATTGAGCATTTTGAACAAGTGGCAACAGATTCAATAGATAATCCACTAACAAAATGGTCTAATAAGGAATGCTATTTGAAAGCAGGCCTGTGCTCATTGTGTACCAATGTATGTAAATACAATATATAGTACATGTGTGTACTAAATTGAAGCAAATAGGATACCATCAAGACACATGAGTTATTAGCTAAATATTCTGCTGTAGATTCTTCCTTTGAGACAACACGTGAATATCAATTCCTATCGGGTATTCTTGAATGCGTAGAAAATAACGATCAAGAACTATTCACTCAGAAAGTACACGAATTTGACTTGCTTACAAAGTTGGATAATTGGAAGATAAGCATTCTATTAAAGATCAAAAAGACGATGGATTCAAACAAATAAAATGATTGGATGTTGTATTTTAAGCAGTGTCCTATTTTGTACTACTTACTTGCGATGCTTTCAAAAGGGCAATACCTTACAATTTAACAAAAGTGCAATATTTTTGCAAGGGAATGAAAATGTGGTTGAAGAGGATGACAGTCCTGAGCCCATGAACTATATATCGTTGGTCAGAATGAATTTATTCTGAATACTTGAAGAATACGTATGACGGAGACAAACATAAAACAGGATTATGTTTGCTACACTGTAGCGTGTTTGATATAAGTCATTATAATATTCTATATCCTACAGTATATCATACATTCTACTTTCCTCTATCGCATTTGCAAATACTTGGGCAAGGAAAAAAAAAAAAAAAAAAAAAAAAAAAAAAACAAAGGAGATAGAGTGAATTTACTCAGGTTTGTCTTATAGAGGTGAATGCTATGAACGACCTTATCAAATACCAAGTGCATATTCGCAGCCATTCCATTATAAGAACAACAGCAATTGCGTGGATTCGATGACTGGCTGTATGGAGGATATGAAAGGTATTAGTTTCATGTTTGCGCGTGTACTTTGTTTATTCACTGTTGTTATTTTACAGTCTTACGAACAGTGTTCAACAAGAAATTCAAACCAGCAAGATTGGTGGTGATTGATTATGCAGAGTTGAGTACTGAATCCAATGGTATACGAAGCTTTTTTAGGTAAGAAAAAAACAAAACAAAACAGAGAAAGTCACAAAGATTAGATGCTTACAATCATGATCATAGACAATATTCAAGATACAATCAGCTTCACAAGAGTAAAGAATATAACCTACCTTGGGGCTAGCTTAGAATTAACTGGTCTTACTTTTTGTCCAAAGAAGAAAAGAACAGAAAAGAAAGACTATTTATAATAACTTATTACGTGGTTACAAAGTGTTAACCATATCTTATATATCTCAAAAAGATGAAGCTCATATTATGTATTTTACATGTTGCCAAGTTGAAAAAAATAAAGATTGATAATCATTTTGAAATGCGGACTATAAATTTTATATCACTCGCACGCAATTCTTCAATGTCATTCTTTATCACTACATGTCGTTAGCTAGCATAAATTCTTTAACTGGCAATGGACCAGAGAGTGCAACACAAAAGAAGAGAAGAGAGAGTGGTGTGCCTTTACCAACATTGTCTATAGAATTTGAAGGAGGAACACATGTGATTATACGTCCTAATAGAGTCATTCGTGGTAAATAGACAACAACAGCAACAAATAAGCAGTTTCTTTTTGATAACCTTTTTTACAAGGCAAAGTTATACTTTTTAATACAGAAACAATTCATGTAACAAGAATAAGAGTCAAGGTAATTGAATAAAGATAAAAAAGTAATAACCAAGCTAAACAAATACAGTTTCGTGCTGAAGAAATCGCTACAGTCAAGGTAGATGAGGGAGCTAGTACGGATAGTAAAGGAGAATGGATTCATCAGATGATCACGTCCTTCTTTGATACAGACTGGAGAATCTTTGGTCAAGAAGCTACACGTAAAAAAAAAAAAAATGTGTTCTATAAATACATCATACTTACATGTATGTGTAGCCTATTCTCAATGTGGTTGGGAGGATATCGAACCTGGACGTCATGAATATCCTTTTGCACTCAAGGTAAACAATGGCATATAGGTATGGACAAAGGTTCATTGTTGAGTTTATTTAGTTTCCAAATGTAAATTATCCACCTTCCATAGACGAGCCTGCTGGATTCAGCGTTCGCTATGTTTGGTCTGCTCAAGCAGATGGGCCTGCTCTTCAATCTGGACTAAAGAG
Organism: Rhizopus sp. PT2906; assembly: GCA_025529335.1. Classification (NCBI taxonomy): domain Eukaryota; kingdom Fungi; phylum Mucoromycota; class Mucoromycetes; order Mucorales; family Rhizopodaceae; genus Rhizopus; species Rhizopus sp. PT2906. The sequence goes on from JAMYHX010000049.1 coordinate 53,780, forward strand.
TAAAGAGTATATCACACCTTATAGGCCGATTATAGTTTCTATACCAGGTTAGCTTAATTTTTTTAAAGGGTGTGTGGGTGCTTATATCTCTTTTAGATAAAGAATGGGTTTACAAAACGACGATTCTTAAAGAAAAAAAGGCTCTTATTGAAGTACAAGCCAAGTTGGATAAGCAAGCTTACTGCCCAGGTATGTAATAAAACAAACATAATGTGCATGTGTGTTTATGTAAATGATAGACGAAGCCTTTCAAATGCAACTCAACATGACCATGCTTCAATCCGATTCCAGAATCTCCGGCCTGACTTACAAGTTTCGTAAACATCACGAAGGAAAGATGCTTGTACAGCAAGGAACAGCATTTAGGGAGCAGATCCGTATTGTTCTTACAGACCAAGTACAGATACAGCCCAATAAGGCTATATCTCTACCCATCCAGTTTGATATTCCTACACGTCTCGTTTCACCCTCCTTTACCTCACGACACACCCGTGTTCATTATGATCTACTGATCACAGTCGCTGTTGAACAACAAGGCCATCTGTTCAAATCAAACTACCTTACAGAATTTTCCATTCCTATCGCCATAGCCAATTTACCCAACGATCAGCTTTTGCGCATACCCCAGCTGACGGCCATCAGGGATTACCGTCAATCAAAAGAATGCCCACTCTTTTTTGATCCGCAGTTAGAAGAGCCACCTCTTCCTCAAGGTGTGCCCAGCGAACTCATCGGACCACTCACGGCTGCCCTGATGAGTAACACAAATGGTGATGATCAACCACCGAGTTATTTCAGTCTACCTGAGCTTCCACCTCAGTTTGAGATACGAAAGGAACGACACGAAAAGACCGTCTTTCTGACACGACAGGCACGAGGGGCTCCTGGAAGTGGAGAGCTGATTGAAGCAACAGTCATTCCGGGTTTATTTGATGAAGAGTGGTGAAATTATTATAACAATAAACTTTAGGGCCATCCCCAAACTTCCTTTACCCATTGACCTAAATCCATATGAACATGTTCCCATTTCAAAATGAATGGATGCTGTAACATACGAGCTGGTGTTGGTCTGTAATTTGGATCCTTTGTCAAGCTATAAAATGGATCAGTCAAGGCTCTTTTAGGTTATTAAACACTTACCAAACAGCAACAAAATTTTTGCATTCATCAGAGATATGGCTTCCTGTGATCTCAGGCACAGGCTGACGAACGATAAAGTCTAGTAACTCAAAGATCGATAGGTGAGGTTGATCCGGAGGGGGTAACGCAGGTCTGTTTTGGGAAACTTCGATCAATGTTAAGCCAAGTGACCAAATGTCGGATTGTACTGCATAAGCATTTCCTTGAATACGTTCAGGCTATATAAAGATGTTAGGGTCTATTGGTATATATACAACAAGCAAACTTACTGCCATGTAGTATTGTGTGCCTGTAAATGTCTGTGCGAGTGAATTAATTAATTCTCCAGAGACACCAAAATCACAAAGTTTGATCTCACCCTTTCGAGTGACAACGATATTGGATGGTTTGATATCTATGTAATATATCAATATCAAGAAAAAAGATCCTTTATATGAATTATTGTACCTCTATGAATGACTCTTTTCGAATGTAAGTAGACTAATCCTTTACATACCTTTTTGGATTATGTTAGCCCCACGTATATATGATATAAAAGACCCTTACTGATTCTGCTATACGTTCAAGAACAGGTTCACCAATGACTCCACCCAAGTCTCTCGCTCTTTTATAAATATCTTCTAAACTTCCTGCTTCACAGTACTCCATACATAGAGACACGGTTGTATCTCCGTCATCGAGAAAGACTCCATAAAATGAGACGATATAAGGTGAATCGCATGTCTTCAAAAAGGCCAATTCACGTAATATCTGACGCTGAACAGCAGGATCTGGTTCTGTTGAGATAGACTGCAGGATATTAAAATAAAGAAAAGAGCAGTAATAATAATTATTTACCTTTTTTGCCATGATAATCTGTGTAGGTTTATGTAACACTTTACGTACGGTACCAGCCGCACCTTCACCTAACCGAGAGAGCGTTTCAAGATCCTGTACTTTAATGTCCATAAAATGATGCGAGCTTGTTTGTTGTTGTTGTTGCTGTTGTTGCTGTTGTTCTATACGCACATTCTGTGTTGTTGGTTTAATTTGCTGTTGTTGTTGTTGTTGTTGCTGGTTGAGTGCTAAATAGGATGCAGCTAATGATGTTTCCTCTGCTGTTTCTTTGAAAGGCTCTGACGTCGTCGGGTTTCCATGAACAATATGACCGATTTGTTCACGAAATGTGTTATTGTTAGCATTAGGCGAAGTTGAAGAAGATGAAGCAGGTTGTAAATGTTTTGAAGTTAAACGAAGCCCAGGTTTACGTTTAGGACCTTTTTCAGGTGAAGCAAACGACATGAGAAAGAAGGAAAGAAAGAAGGAATATTTGAAACTCCCTTTTTTGAACAAAATGTGTGTTCTTTTCTTTCTTTCTTTCTTTTTCCCCTTATTCCCCTCTACTTTCCTTTAAACAAACACTTTTCTCTCTCCTTTCGTTAAACATACACTTTCTACCTTCCTTTAAATTATGCTCAAGAAGTTGTCATTACATCTTTCTCATAAACCACACAAGTAAAAAAAAAAACAAAGTTCTACTCTAGTTCATTATGCATAATAATCACCCATTTTATTTTTTTTTAATAGAGTTGATTCAAATAAGGTTTGAAAACATAATAGTACTAAAGCTTTGACTAATACCTAATTAGCAGAATGAATCTCGCCCACCTGTTGTTGCTAATGATTCATTTTATGGCAAAAGTCATTATACCCACCATCTCGGTAATAGTCACTTCATTACCCTTTTTTGTATATTCACCAACAGACATTAATAAATAGATACCACAACTCACTCAGACTCAATACGTCCACCCTCGCTCACGATAGACCATGACCCTGTCTCTCCTGCCAGCCCTTCTCCTCTGACACCTGGTCAAGATATTGAATCATTGATTCAAGACGGTATTACTTTTCATGAAAGAGGTCAGCTTGAAAAGGCGACAAGTTTATTTCGAGTTGCTGCCGAAAAAGACAACCCCCTCGGCATGTTTCTTTATGGTGTCTCATTAAGACACGGCTGGGTAAGGCATAATAGAAAGTAATGCGCCTCATATTAATCATGGTATTAGGGCTGTAAGAAGAATGAACATCTTGCATTTCAGTATTTACAAAAGGCAGCTGAGCATGCCGTAGAAGACTTGACCAATATTACAAATGCTGTCAGTGCATCTGCTTCCAGAGGTGAACTTGTTATGGCCATTTATGAATTAGGTGTTTCCTTTAAGCACGGTTGGGGTGTAATGTATGATGATGGCTGTATATAAGCATAACTAACTCTATCTATATATATAGTGCAAAAAGAATAAAGAATCCGCTGCTTATTTCTTCAAGATCGCTGCTGACTTGGGAGACCCAGATGCTCAGAATGATATTGCACATTGTTATAATCAAGGTATTGGTGTCAAAAAGGATTTATACATGGCAGCCAAGTATTACCGAAAGGCTGATAAACAGGGCCAAGGCATCATGGGAAACTCTTGGATTTGGAAGCCAAAGTATGATCCAAAATAATAAATGCGTGAAGAAGGAGGTATTTGATACCTTTGTGTGGATAAAAAGGTGTATTTCTTTATTTAGTAATCAACCGTTGCTTTCATCCCCTTAATATGCTTTGTGTAACAATTATGTCCAATAACATTCAGAGAGAATATTTGCATAACAAGTCATTAGATGCTTTTTACATGAGAGGAGTGTATGCTTAGGGCATTAGTATCAATTTCAGCTTATACTTAATGTTTATATTATGCTTGGGGTTATAGATGTCAGATGGGGTTAATTGATCTTTCCTCCCCCCTAGGTTTAACAAGAAGAGCCTACAAAAGTGTAGCTTCATTATACAGCACACTTCTCTTTGTACAATACATACGTACACATATAAAGTGGCGATTGTATTAGTAACAACATTCGACGCTATGGAAAAGAACGGATTGAATAAACACAGCCCATAAATTTCAAATGAGGAACCAGGTACATATATAAATGTATATGTATGCTGCAGTCAGGTTCAGCTAAATAACTCCATATCTGCTTTATGCAGTATATGAGACATTTTATTCAAGATTCTCATTTATAACTTGTACTGGCATACACACATACACACGTCAAGTCATACCGCTCTCCCCTCTAGAATTGCGATCAAATTAGCCAACCTTGACAGAATTTGTAAGTTACTTTTACTGATGAACAAGAAACCCTACAGTAGCAACACCTAAAACATGTAATCACATTGTTTAGTGAAATTGTGAAAAAGTAATACATTTCCAGGTGGGGGACATTTGGAAAGATGAGCAAAGAAAAAGATGATTGCTTGCAGGGACGACGCTGTTTTGTTCACCATTGAAAGGCACGTGACCTACTCGATAGTATAAAAAGCGAGCAACCTATTTCGCTTTCTCTTTCTCTTCCTCTTTTTTTTTTTTCTTCTTTTTTTTTGAATTGTGTGTTGGAAGAAAAGCATGGCTTCTGCTGTAGCAGATCAGAGTTCGGTTGGTCAATTAATTGAACCTCATTCACAACAAACTACCAACATGAATAAGCAACACAAAGTAAAGATTAAAAATGCTAGCAACACTCCTTGTTATTGACATGTATTTATAGCTTATTTGTTCACCAAGAGAAGAGGGTAAATTAGACAACAAAGAGAGAGAGAGAGAGAGAGAAAAGTTGTTAGAATAATGTTTATAACGATTCCATGTAGAACTATTAAAAAGACATTCACAAGATCCACCTTCACTTTGTTTACATTTATATTCCACTTATTTTAAATTCGAACACGAAGTATGATCACTCTTCACTCATATATTATGTGTATTGATTTTTTATCTATAGGATGGTTTCTTTTCTTACAAGAGTCAATTTAAAGTAACTATATACAAAAAAGATCTGAATAACGAAATACATAACCATCCGTAGGACTTTTTATTATGTATAAAAGAAAGAAGATTACCAGGCGATTTGATGGATGTGTTTAACGAAGCCTCCTGTCGATATTATGATGGTAACTTTTATAGGCTATATGATTTATATAGTAGTAACGCGCGTAATCAGGCTGTTTGATTGTTGAAATTCATGATCACAGATCAGAATCGATCGAGATAAAGCGGGTTGTTATGAGGCCTACAGCAGAGAGCATATGGACAGATGTAGCACTACTAAGTGAGGATTGGGGGTTTCCTTGGACGGAAGATGTTGCATTAGAAGTAGAGGCCAAGATTCTGGTAAGGGTGTAATTACAGTGATCAGCATGAGAAACTGACGACTCGTTTGCATAATAGGTTGCTGCAGAAGAGCCTCTTTGCTTAGATCCATCAATACAAGTTACTCGAGTAAGCAACGCTATGGAATATGTATCAACGCCAAAGAAGGTGAAGAAGAAATTGAAGTGGAACTCAGTGGAACGTGAACAAAAGTTGGCTAAACAAGCTGAACATTTGAGGCTGATGACATTGAAGGATAATGTAAGTTTTTTCTTGCTTAAATAGATAAGGAAGCTAACCTGCTTAATATTTACAGAGAGCCAAACGACCCTTTCCGTTTGAACCCAGCTTTAGTAAAATATCCTACCTTCAAGATTGGAGAAGCAAAAAGCAAAAGGCCAACGCAGAGCCACTACCAGCGATTGATGTCAAGAAGGGCAAAGGTCGAAAGTCTTTATTGGAGCCTGTTACGCTACCCGATGGACGAAAGTGTGTTAGATCTATACGATTTGAACGACCTGAAGGCGATAAGAAGATATATACCCTTATTAATATTTATCTTTTAAATGGTCATTATGATGGTGTGTTTCGCTGGGGCACTGCATACGACACAAGTCTAAATGGAGGCAGTATAAAGTTTAGCCTTGGACCTGAATATGTCATGGATGCGTATGTAACTCACATAAAGGCAGTTTACGGACAGTTCAACACATTGGTGTCTGATCATACTACGTCAAGCATAATGCCTTCTTCCCCAACTCCTCGTGCAACCCCTCCAACAGTTTTTCAATTGCAGCAATTCCAGGCACAACAGCTACAAGCACAACAAAATCGAGCGCTTCAAGCAAAGATTGCTATGCTACCACCTCATCAGCGTGCTTTGTTTATTCAACAGCAGCAGCAGCAGCAGCAGCAGCAACAACAACAACAGCAACAGCAACAACAACAACAACCACAGCAGCAGCAACAACCACAGGTCAACCCGATTATCAATCAGGCTCAGGCTCAGGCATTAGCTCAGGCGCATGTTCAAGCTCAAGTTCAAGCTCAGGCTCAAGCTCAGGCTCAGGCTCAGGCCCAGGCCCAGGCTCAACAGACGCAGCAGCAACAAAATGTTCAACAACAGCAAGCGTTGTCCCAAACCCAAACACAACCACAGCAGCCATCTACCGCTCATTCCACACCTTCACAATCTCAGTTGGGAACACCTACAATGTCGCATATCCAAACACCCTTACAACACAATATCCAAATGCCACAACAACAACCAGCACAAACACAGCAGCAACAGACACCTACTCAAACTCAAGCTCCATTGTCTGCACAGCACTTGGCAGCTTTACAGCAGCAAGCCCAACAAGCCCAACAAGCCCAACAGGCTCAACAAGCTCAACAGGCACATATTGGTATGCAATCCATAAACTTAACAGGCAGAGCATCACAGTCGCCTTCAGCTGCCGCTCCTATGAACATGCCTAATGTGGGCGCCACGAATAAGTTTGGCATGACAGTCTTACAGCAACAAGCTCTGGTTCAAGCTTTGAACACGGGAAATCCGCAAGTATCACTACAGCGTATCCAACACCTTGCACAAAATGGTGCCTTGCCTCTTGCAATCGCTCAACAACTGATAACCCAAATAAACAACAATGCTGCCATGCGACAACAGCAACAACAAGCTGCATTACAGCAGGCTGCCGCACTACAGGCACAAGCACAGACACAAGTGCATCAACAGCAACAACAAATACAACAGAGCCAACAATCACCTGTGCAGCAACAAAGAATAGGAACACCTATGCAGCAAAATACTGCTACTCCTACTACCGCTGCTCCCATGCAGCCAAGCAGCGCAATACAACAACTGTTTGCACAACTTAGCCCTCAGCATCAACAGCAGATGACTCAAGTGTTCTTACGCCGAAACCAGCTAGCGATGATGGCAAGTCAAGGCAAGCTTTCTCAAGAAGATTTACACACACAACTTCGTCAATTACAATTTGTGCAGCAACAGATCATTCAACAACATCAGCAACAGCAAATATTACAACAAGCTCAAGCCAGAGCTGCTGCTGCTCAAGCTGCTGTCAGGGGACCTCAAATCGCCACAGCTGTCCCAGGACAAAATGTATCATCACCTCAACAACAACCAACACCCAATACACCACCACAACCGCAACAAACGCCTCCTCAAGCACAATCACAACAACCGTTACAACAACCTATACAGCAATCAACACCACCGCAACAGCAGGCATCTCCTGTCACGCTGAATCCTCAGCAAACACAACTTTTGCAACAGCTCATGATGCAAAAGAATCTGCAAATGCGTGGAAGAGGTCGAGGGCAGGTACCCTTGACAAATATGGCAGCTATCCAGGCTATGCGTGCACAGCAACAACAACAACAACAGCAACAACAGCAGCAGCAGCAGCAACAACAACAACAGAATGGAAATATGCTCCGTAACGCACAAGGTATGCTCAATCGTAACGCGATGGCCGCCGCGTTTGGACAAACACAAGGTTTGATGAATGCTGCTGCCTTACAACAGTTTCAAATGAACCTTCAATTTCAGAAGCAGCAAGCAGCCGCAGCCGCCAATGCAGTACAACAAAGGAACTCCCTCTTACATTTCCAACAGCAGCAGCAGCAACAGCAGCAACAGCAACCACCAAATAATAACAATAGTGTTGATAATAATCCCTAGCATTAAAAAATACTAATAAATATACACTTGTAATAATCATTTGTTCAACAATGCGGGCATAAAAAAGACTTTTTACAATGACGGCAAATGCGTTGCTCGGAATTTCATCCTTCTTGTTCAGTTTTCCTTTTTTGGTTGTTGTTTTCAATTGACATTTTGTGTAAGTGTATAAAAGAGAGAAAGAGAGAGAAAGAATATTTTCATACTCTTTCTCTTTAAATAATATGCCACCCAACATGCAACAAGAACCTTTATTAAAACAAGCTTCATTTGTTAATAACTTTTGGTCCAAAAACAAGTCTGGTATGGTTCAACTGTTGGACTATATCAAATCAACCCATGACGACTTGGATATTGTTTATAGTATTTATACTCAAAGGTATAATAATAAATATATAAATTCACATGTATATAACAACAATGAAAAACAGGGCAAATCTGGAAAAAGAGTTTGGTGAAAAGCTATTGGCTCTTTCAAATGCTCAGGAACTCGATGCACCTGCTGAAGACGGAGTTGCAGGAGCTTATCAAGCGATCGCAATGGAGCTCAAGAAGACAGCTGAATCACATATAGATTTATCAAATAAGCTAAAGGACCAAGTAGCAAGTGAACTCGAGACCAAGTTATCAGAGTATAGAGCCCTATTTGACAAATGGAACAAGACTCTACAGCAGGTGTATGATGAAAGACAAGAAAAGACGATTGAACTATTAAGAGTATGTAGGAATGTGTACGTACTTGCTTATAGTAATCTTGTTCTTCGTAGGTGCGTTCTCAATATTTGAAAGAACATGATCTTGCTAAAGGACAGTCAAATCCATCGTTGGATAAACTAAGTAAAAAAAAAAAAAAAAAAAAAAAAAAAAAAAAAAAAAAAAAAAAAAAAAAAAAAAAGTTTTTTAAGAAAGAAAACAATTCTTATTGTTTATATATAGAGGAACAATATAAGGCCATGGTAGCAGATGTAGATTACTTGTCACAAGAATGGATTGATGCATGGACAGAAGCTTGTGAGGTAAGAAAAAAGAAAGAAAGTCATTTGATATATGCCTTATGTTCAATCAAGACTATGGAAGCAATGGAAGAAGATCGCGTAGAATTGATAAAGTATAACATATGGGAATATGCTAATCTGGCTTCGGCTCGATTATTAATTCAGGACGAGGTAATCATCTTTAGGGTCTATCATGTTTACATTACTCATTCTTTTCTTTCTTTATAAAAGTGGTGTGAAGTGATACGAAAACAATTGGAAAAGTGCAGCGCTGAAGAAGAAATTGAAAAATGTATTTCAAGTTATGGAACAGGGTCAACTATTCCAAGTATGTCTCTGTCTATGAAAGCATACAGAATTTACTGACTTTTTTTTTAAAAAAAAAAAGCTACGAACGAGTACGTTGGTGAAGTCATGAAGGAGTTGAAGAAAAAGCAACCAAAACCTATTGAAGAAAGAGACAAAGGTCGTATGACAGAAGGCACAATACGACATAAAGTGAGTGACAATATGGGCAGCACTGCATCTCGAGGCCAGATCAAGAGAAAGCCTTTGAACAAGTCTTTAATGGAACAGGTATCTCAACATCATCATCAGCAAGAACAGACTGTACCCGAAGACACAGCAACAGCAGAAAAGCCAAAGTCGATTGAAGCTATCTTGAGCTCGATAGACGCCCAAAAGAACAATAGTGCAAATAGAGACTTTCATCGTAGACAGCCCTCTGAATACAAGCCTGATACAGGATCAATCCCTACTCGACGTGGTCAACGAACTATAAAGGAGGTTATTGATGCGCCGGAACAGCCTCCTAAATCTCCACGCCCAACAGCACAAGTCATTCAGCCGGAAGATCATAGCGGTAGCTCAAAGATCATTGTCCAACAACAGCAACAGTCATTAAATCAACAATCACAACAACAGCAACAACAACAGCATCATCAACATCATCATCAACAACCATCAAATCAACACCATGCTTTTCCTCCAACGGCACAATACCAGCCATATGCCCCAGCGACACAGCAACAATATACTTCAATAGATCAGCGATCACCCATGATGCAACCACAACGATCGCCTATGATGCAACCACAGAGATCACCTATGATGCAACCTCAACGTTCGCCCATGATGCAGCCAGTGGCAATGCAGGCGCCTATATCCCCTATGATGCAACCACAGCGTTCTCCAATGATCGCCCCTCAAGCTTCGCCCATGATGCAGCCATATCAAAGATCCATTCCTCCTCCCATCACCATTCCAAATTACATGGCTCCTTCTCCACAACCCTCGCCAGCCATGGCCTACTCATCATCACCCATACTTCGCTGGCCAACTAATTATATTGACGGAAGGCCGATCATAGCTTGGGGTAAAAAAAATAAATTATATAAGCACAGGAAATCTCTAACCCTCTGATACTTAATATAGCACGCTCAAAATACGATTATGCACCCACAGATGCTACAGAAATCCCCTTGACGAAGCATTGTCTAGTAGGTGTATTAGAATCAGACTTGTCAGAAGAGTCATGGTGGATAGGTGCAGTATGGGACGAATATCGTCAGACGTGGTCTAATGCTGGTTCTGTTCCTGGTAACTTTATGGAGAAACTATAATAAGGTTGCGTGCTTGTATACTTTATATAATAATATAATAAAGCGAAAAAAAAAAAGACACACATGATAGAATGAAAGATATGAACCCATGCTCTGCTGTTAAATAGTGAATGTGGTCCCACTATCGCTCTATAATATTCTAATTCGCATACTTCTTTTTGTATTTTGTTGAGGCCCTGCTTAGTTTATGATAATATCATTCTTTATTCTTTATGCATTTGGCTTATGATCCTCATGCTATAACTGTTTATGAGTTGTCTTTCTGCTATCAACCAAAGAGCCCTAGTTTGGGGGAGCACAGCGAAACTCTCTACAGTTAATATTTCCACATGGTTAAAAGAACTCAGAGTATAGAAAGCGATGGAAAATACAATACCAACTTGCTTGCAGAAACTCCAAGCAAATTGCAAGTGAATGCTTGTCAAAGCGCACACATTTGGATATTTCCTATAAGCAACAGCAAATAAACAGACAAAAGACTGGTATAAGCTTGCCCGCTAATGTAAAGCATCTCAGACCATTCGAAAATAATACGAGATACCATTCGCTTGGTCGTTTCTTTTGAAAGTGAGTTTATTTACATTTTTATTCCAGTGCTGCCAGTTTTTGTTTTAGAGAAGCAATCTGTGAATCAATCTCCCTTTGAGCTTTATCTAGTCGCTTCATTTCTTCTTCTTCTAATTGCACACTAAATTCAGGCATGGTGATATCTTTGGAAGTTTTCTTTAGTGGTAAATTAGGAGTAAGTGCATTATGTTCTGAAAAGAGCTGATAGAGTTGTTCTGTTGGCTCATTAAAAACAAATTCATCATAAAGTAAACTCATCACTGGTTTATCCTTTGGCCAAGGTTGTCCATTGAGATCGTCTTCATAAGGATGAAGTCGTAAATGGTGATAAAGGATAACTTGCTTTTCTCCAGTATGCTGATGAAAGTATATCTTGATCATTATTTCAAATTCACCCCATCCTGTTTCTGATACTTCAAAGGGTGGCTGTTCAACAGCTATTCAAGTTTATAAGTATTATGTGTGTAGCAAAATGTGTATGTCGCAAAACTTACTCCTCAAAGGATTTGGGTATGTCTCATGAAGTTTGAATACGACTTTTTTGATGAGATAACTAAGATCTTCGTTATTTATTCCTTTGACCATTACTGTCCAACGATGTGTATGATCTGGATCTGCTACTTTCTTTCCATTTAGTGAGTATGCAATACTGCCATAATAAAAGGGTCTAGAGACTACAACTCCTTTGAGTCGTTTGTTTCCAGACATGTTGATTTTAAAAAAAAAAAAATGGTTTATTTAGCAACCGTCTTTCTACGGTCCTTATTTTGCTTAAAGCATAAAAATTGAACAACAGTACTTTTTCGACTAAACACCAAAAGCTCTTTGACATGACTCAATTCAGCTTGGAGATTACTTGAAGATTGTTGTTGTGGATCATAGGCTTGTTCGATTGTTTGATAAATGAGCTGTAGCGTATCGGACGCAGTTGGCGTAACATATTGAGATAATGTTTGATGCATAAATTCGATCTCAAGAGTTGCTTGGAGCATACCACCCATACCGAATCGTTCCACTTGCTTAAAACTTTCTAGACAGTCACTGGCCATCAGTTCAAGTAGACGAGAAAGAGCTCTTCCGACAAGCTGTTTAGTTACAGCGCTTATTTGTGAATGCACCATGACCAAAGTCATCAAGGCCTCATAAACGAACGGATGCACTTCTTGTGGCTTGGGAATACTAGACCAGTCAATGCCGCTGTGCAGTATGCCTTGTCTGATGATATCTCGAATGATTTGAGATTTACGCTTGATATAATCACCAAATAAGATCTGGTCCAGCTTATCAACGACATCAATTAATGTCTATATGTATAATGTAAATAAAGGACTTTCTATTGTATCTCTTGAACCTACACTATAGTCTTCTTTCATCTGAACATTAAATGCAACTTCAAACAGTTCAACGAGCTTCCTGATAACATTACCACGCATATGTTCCAAGTTGCTCACTGTCAACAGAATACGAATATCCTACATAAAAATAGAGTCAAGGGAAAAGGCATAGATGGCTCCTTTTTTCTTTACCGTCGAATGGACATCAATATGTCCTCTCTTTTTGGTCAATATTAACTCTTCTTTATCATTTAAGGGGGTATAATCCGTGAAGGCCAACTGAACTAGGCCGTCCAGGAAGGCATACGTAGACGTCAAAAATGATTCTCTTATTTTTTCAATATGAACTGGAGAAATTGGCACCTTTGACTGTTCATCTGCTTCATCTGTCATAGCTGTCAAGCTGGCAATCTTATGAACTGATCTTGCGCAAAACTTGTGAAAGTCATAGTATCGTTTCAGTAAAGTTGTTATCTGTGAGTTTTGTGGGTCAAGTATCCACTCTTCCAGCATATAAAATGATACTGCATCTATATAGATGAGGTTAGTCATTGTCTATTTATGCACAAGTCAATCACATACCTCTTTCCCAGCATTTACAGACAATGTCTATAAACTTTGATCGTGCCTTCTCCATCAGATTAGTCAGCCCAGAAAATGTTTCACCAGCCAGGTTAATATTGTTTATATCATTCACACACGTAGCTAAATCACCAATGATCAAGGTCAAATACTCTGAAGTATAGACTGAATTGGCATTCACAGGCACAAACGAAGGCATGATACATCTTTCAGACCCATCCTTCACCTTTTGCATCTCCAGTTGCTTTTGATCCAGTGAAAAATAATCGGTTAAGAGTGACACGTACTGATCAATGATATCACGCGTCATACGCTGACATTGCTCAACCTTGTTCATGTCCATACCCTGCCGTCTTTTTCGGTTTGAGCTGATGGTTGTTGTCGATGTCTTGTTTGCAAACTTTCCTTCAATGAATGCCTTGGACAGTCGCCAAAAATCAGGTAAACATCGCAACAAGAGGGAAGAAAGCGATTTGACAAGGTCAGATGTCGCTCTCCACACCTTTTGTTCGATATCAAGCTTTTCTTCCTCTGAGCCTATCTCTTTCAGAATAGGAATTTGTGAAATAGCCTTTTTGAGAGTTAGGCTGCGTTTGATCGATGAGTCATCTGATCCATCCTCAGCTCTTACACGGTTGATTTTCTGAATGGCTGTATCGAATGTTTCCTTCATTAGACCTGTGATCCATTGATGCTGACTGTCTAGATAGAACCAGGCAGGGTCCTCTGTGGTATCCAGATCAAACAAGAAGCTTTTTTTTGAAGTTAGTGATGTTCATTGTTTGCTTTCTATAGTCCTCACTTGATTGTCTTTTCTTGCTCTTCCATACTTCGCCAGGGATCAGCCAGTTGCCGAAGCAATACATTTTGCAGTTCAGAGACAATTTTTACAGCCTCTGCCCATACTTTATCAAACACTTTAAGATGAATATCCGTCAATCGATTATCTTTTTGCTCTGCTTCATCTGTTGAATCCAAATCACCCTTGAGCACTTGGTACAGGTATTTGCCCTTTTTGTAATCTCGGATAGCCGCTTCATATTTTGTCTATACAACATCAATCCACATCCGCCTTTTTTAAAAATACACACTACCTGTTTAATAGACTCCATCAAGCTATTGGGCAAATTGAATAAAAATCGATATCTCTGCAACATATAAAGCGTGCCCTTGACCTTTTCCACACGTTGTCTTCGTTCAACCACGGGCCCATAGATTTGCTCTGCTCGGTTATTGGCAGCTTTTTTTTTTTTTTGAATGTTAATCATCTATTTTTCCTCTTTCTATATGATTTTACCTTCCAATGCCTTTTGAATATCAATTGTGCCATAATCCTGCTGCTGATTCAACTGCTTTGATTTCATCTCGTCATAGACATGATCAATTGTATTCTTGGCACTCACAAATCGATCAAAGTTTTGATGTACTAGGCTTTTCAGGGCCTCAGCTCGTTGATCGACGTCTCTCCTCAGTCGTTCTTCTCCTTGCACCAGTTCGTTATAAGACGTGTTGCGATGAACTTGGAGTAAAAAGTGTCGTGGTTGGAACTTTTTATTGGTAATCATGACGGTCGCTTCTATATATACAATGAGCTAACTGTCCCTTTTTTTTTTTTTTTTGATCACTTTACTTTCTTTTAGTTGAGTTAGATTTGTATTTCGAGACTTTTCACTAAATATTGTGGTGAGTTTATTATATAGCGGGTTTGCAAGACAAAGTCTTTATTATTACTCTGGGAATATAGAAGAATAGACACCAAGTGGGTCGCTGTCATCTAAAGCTTGTAACTCAATATCAGTTTCTGATGGACGAACAGTTGCACCCAACTGTTGCTGTTCTTCCTCAGGATGCTGGAACTTGTTATTATTTAGTTCTTTATCTGCATTATCCTCATCATCCATCCACATCTCAGGTTCTAAAGAATCGAGATGGTAAAACCGTAAAATAGCTGCATCCTCAGCGTACTCTGGTAAGTCGAGTCTGTTCATAAAGAAAAAAAAAAAGAAAAGAAAAAGAAAAATAAATGATATGCTACTTTTATTACAGATCACGTGGAGCACTTTAAATGACAAGTTTTATTTACAAAAAGAGAGCACCGCCTTGAGAGTCTCTTTGACGGTTGATGTCCGTGTCCTTCATTTCCTTTTCGAGCTTCTTGGCTCTTTCGCCTGGTGACATTTGTGTTTGTTCATCATTTTGATCAGGTTCGAAGAAAGCGTTAGAATCAGCGCTAGGAGGCTCAGTCGTGCTCGAGTTTGTAGAAGAGCCTTGGTTGGATACAGTAGAGGACAAGGATCTTGGTGTGGCAGATATCTTGTTTGCCAAATCTTCAGTCGTGCGTTCAACACGAAGGTTTCCGCTGCTTGTTTGGTTTGGATCTTGTTGGTAGTCGTCAGGGTTTGAGGTAGTAGTAGGCAAAGTATTGTCGTTTGTGTACTGTTGAGTAGACATTTTGTTTGTTATGAGAAAAGAGAGAGAAAGACGTTTCTTGATCTTTTATATATGTATGCATCTTTTGTCGTCACTCTGACATTTAATAAAATAAAAGAGTTCCAATCCGAGCAAGTGCATAATTACATGACGTTTTTTTTAAAGATGCAGTACGTCATGTTCACTCTGGAAGAGTAGCCTTTTATCAATTGCAGAGAGATTCAGCCGTAAAGCTATATATTCAGGCTTTTATACAAGTGCATTAAAAATCATTATGGAATTAAGTAGCTGTTTATTGTGTGAGAGCATCTTCTTTTCTAAAGTTCATCTTTTACTTTTTCCAGGATATACTAAAGTTTACATCTGTCACTTTATCATCTCAACAAACGTGGGCCAATCATCATCGACGCATAGATATATACATATGCATCAAATCATTTTCACAGTGGCGAGACGTTCCGCATGTCTGTACCGATATTGTTTGGCATTCACCCCCCAAAAAAGATCCATTCATAATAGGATTCTCTTTATTCTGAAATGTCAACCTGTAGTGTTTCGCTCCCTAATGCATCAAATACTGTTGATATACTGACACGATCCTTGACAAGCGACTGTGCTGCCTTATTAAACATGAGTGATTTAAGGGTAATATCGGTAATACTGGCTAGACCAAGGGGTATTGGACATGTTTTAAAGTGTGCGAGCACGTCAGGTGTATAATATTGCTGCGCATGAGTAGCCATGATGCTGATTGTTCTCTTACGATTCCTTGAAGGAATCATACTCACTGTTCCAATCAGTTCACGAAGATGTTCTGGTGTACAACCTTCTTTGACGTTTTTACATTGAACAATGACTTGAATATTATCTAACCAACTGCCTCTCAAGTCAATTCCACCATCACTTCTTCCACCAACATGATCCAGTCGCATCTTGGCAGTTGATTCCAGTGAATAAAGTGTTTGTAATTCAAACAAGGTTCCACGATAAACATTGGTTGAAGTATTTTTATTTTGTTTTAAATAAGTTTCAAGTCGAGCAAGCGATGTATAGAATCTCTTCATTTCTAAGCAAAAAAAAAAAAAAAAAAAAAAAATTCCCCTTGCGGTGCCTGCATTTTAGAAAATTCCCGTGTGACATTTTATTTTATTTTTCCCGCGCTAACAATTATTGTCCTAGTGTGTTCTGTTGAACGCAGTAAGAATTCCTCTTTTTTTTTTTTTTTTTTTTCTTTTTTCTTTTCTTTTCTCTCTTTATATAAATTTAAAAATGAAAGAAGTTATCGTTGGTGCCAATTTTCCGAGAGATGCTGAAGGAAGAGTGTATCATATCGGTGTAAAACAAGGCGATGTTGCCAATCGTATATTGACAGTAGGAGATCATGTTAGAGCCAAGAGAATAGCTCAACTCTTAGACTCTGAAGAAGAAGCAGGACATCCTGTATTTGAAAAGTTGAGTCAAAGAGGATTCCTGACAATCACCGGACGATACAAGGGAGTGCCTGTTTCGATCATTGCCATGTAAGTTCCACACATTTTTGTTGATATTTTAAATTAATCCTATATATTTAGCGGCATGGGCAATTCCATGATGGATTTCTTTGTTCGTGAGACACGAGCAAGTACAGAAGGTACCTTGGCCATCGTTCGATTTGGTTCATGTGGCTCACTCTCTCCTCAGGCCCCTGCTGGTGCCGTCGTTATTCCCAAAGCTGGGTTCTGTATTCGACGTAACTTGGATTATTTTTCAAAGGAACCTTTATACCCTGAATTAAAGGATAAACCATACCTCTTTTCGGGCACATTCCCCGCAGATGAAGAAATGACGCAGTTGCTGTCAAAACAGATAGAAGAAGCCCTAGCCCCTATTGAAAAAGATGGTATGCTGGTTGGCCCTGTGTTATCAGACGGTTTGAACGCCGACGGTTGTTCTTTTTACGCATCTCAAGGAAGAACGGATAGTAACTTTTGGGACGATAATGAAGGTGTCTTGCAAGAGATTCTCAGTGTTTATCCCGAAACTCATTCAATTGAAATGGAAACTTCCATGTTGTTCCATTTGGCCAACTGTGCTAGTAAACCTATTAGAGCAGCGGGATGTATGCAAGTCTTTGCTGACCGTTTAGCCAATAATTTCATTCGACCTGAAATTGTCGCTGTTTTGGAACCAGCTGTGGGTAGAGCTTGCTTAGAGGCATTGATCAAAGTACAAATTGAAGATGAAATGGATCCAGTGGGAACCGTTTGGGAACCAAAGAAATAAACATGTTTAATAAAATGGTGTGAAATAATTAGTTAAATTAAATATTATGTGTGCGTAAAGAGAGAAAGAGAGAAAACACTGAGAGAGGGGGGCCCTCTTTTTTTTTTGTATCTACGTAATGTCACAAGGAAATATTCACTCATTTGAAGAAAATGGTACATTTGAACAACAACAACAGAATGACCCAGAAGAAACAGATTGCAGTGTTTCAAGTGATTCAGAATCTGAACAAGATAATGATACCAACTTGGTCACTACTGCTTTACATGATTTAACTACCTATACTGGATCACAAAATACTTTACCCACTAGTACTAGTAGTGATAGTAGTAGTAGTAGTAATGCACCATCTATTAGCTCAGACCAAGGCAGAACGAGAAGCAAAAGTAATGCAGACTATACAGCCTACACTAATTCAGGTAGTCATCTACCACCAAGGTCTCAACGTGTATGGGAATTAGATAGACATGCACCCGAATGTAGACGTTGTCACCGACGATTTAACTTTTTGGTTAGAAGACATCATTGCCGGTAAGTAAAGATACCAAGTTTTACGTATTTATCTTAACCTGTATATGTATAGTCGCTGTGGACAGATAGTGTGCGATAAATGTAGTTCTCACCGCATAAGATTACCCGTTGAAGAACTGATAGAGGACCCGATGATATCGTCATCACAATATCCATTTTTAGCTTCACAATCACAGAGAGTATGCGACTCATGTTATCGTGAGCCCATACGACGCTCTTCTGAATCGTACCATCGAAAATATTCACGTCAATACATGCTTGGCTCTGAAATGCAACGTAGCAACAGCTCTCAAAGTTTAATGATCGACTGTCCTGTCTGCGGGACTTCATTTCTAACAATGCAGAAAGAGGAGCAAGAACAGCATTTACAGAGGTGTCTTAATGTAGGAAGTCCACCCGTACAATCGCCAAGGTACATAGGTAAGGTATCATTCATTAATTTTTCTTTTATCTGCATATGAATGTACTCCGCGTAGTGTATGAATTGCCTCAAGATTCGACGCAAGTTGGAGAAGAGTGTCCTATCTGCTTTGATGAATTTTCAAAAGGTAAATAATGTGCATGGATGTAAAAAGGTATTGATACATCAGTATAGGAGATAAAATAGCAAGGATGATATGTTTATGCACATATCATCAGCATTGTCTATCGTCTTGGTTACAGAGAGGCAAAGGATGTCCTGTTCATTATGACACTATGCTTCGTCAACCAGAAGAATGATTACTGTAATATTTTATTAGAAAGTTCTGTATAAATATATCTACCAAAGAGCATCCCTCTCTCTCTCTTTTTTTTTATCAAGGAAAGCTAAATACGCTTAAACAACATATTTTATATCCACACAATAAACCTCTCCCCCTCTTTTCTCTTTGTTTTATTTATTCACAATACATAAAGACTGATTTATTGCAAAGATGCATGAATTGCAGTGTAAACAAACTTGATTATTCCTTTCTTTCTTCTTGGTCAGATGCTTCTTTTTACTCCATGATTCATCTGCTCTGCCTCGGAAAAATAAAAAAGATAGGTTCCGTAGTTGTCAGATAAAGAAAAGATCAGTCATCATTATATCAAATGACCTCAACCTCCCTTGGATAATAGACTTTTCTTTTAATGCGACTGGCTTAAAACAGTCCCTCTGTACACACTCTCCTTTACAACAACAGGGATTTTCTCGAGATTTAAACTCAGTGCAATTAACTTTTTTATTTATAAAGGAAAAAAGGGCTTTCTATTTTCTTTTTCTCTTTAGAGATGCCCTTTGGTTTCAATCACGAACTTGTTTGCTTGATATCAAGAAGCGCACTTTGGTCCTTCTTTTCTGATATCAAGCTTGAAAATGTATCCAACGTTCCTCCAGAGTCACAACCACTTATTGTGTAAATATTAAATATAAAGTATATATTTTATGTTAATACTATGTAGAGCGGCAACCCATCATAACATGATTATCGATCCTGCTGTTCTCTCTGTCACATTTCCCAACAAGCGTCGACTTCATTATTGGGCAAAAGACTCGATGTTCAAGTCACCTTATGCTGCCGCCTTTTTAAATGATTGTGGGGTAGTCCCAGTTGACAGAAAAACAAAAAATAATGCACAACTTTATGCAGCTACCTTTGAAGTCTTGAAACTAGATGAGGCTGTGGCTGTGTTCCCAGAAGGTACTAGCCATACTTTGCCTAGACTAGGCACTTTGAAGGATGGAACGAGTTTTGTAAGGCTTTTATTTTTTTATATCGGGATCACATGTATAATAACCCCAAAAACAGGCGGCTTTGGAATATGCCAAAATTGTACATCAGGAAGGTCGTGGTCAATATGCGCCTGTATTGCCAGTAGGAATTGTGTATCCAGAAAAGTCAAAGTATCGAAGTGTGGTTATTGTAAAGTAAGTAAGCAAAAGCGTGCGTATATGTGTGTGTGTGTATTTATATGCATGTATACACAGATATGGGAAACCTATCTCGGTTGAACCTTATTTGCCATTATATTTGGAAGATCCAAAGAAGGCAGCTAAACAGTTGACAAAGGCAATTGAAATGGCTATGGAAAAGATTACTGTCAATGCGCCTGACTGGGATAGTAAATATGCAGCAGATATGGCGAGGTGGTTGTTGTTCCCAGGAGAGAATGGCTTAATGAAAGATTATATACCAATTACTCAAAGGTATATAAAAGTATTTTTCACTTATGATCATTAACCACTACTTAGTCTAATCAATGCCATGAATACATTAGCAAAAGAGGACGTAGAAATGGCCAAACTTCAAAAAAGCCTTGTTGTATATAAATTAGAGCTTGAGTCACTACTACTCAAAGATAGTCATATTGCCAAGTACAATGAAAAAGAGATCACAGCAGTTTCGACTACGGTAGAACTCTTACGCCGCACAGCAGCCAGTCTGATAGATCTTCCCCTCTTTTTACCCGGATTAGTTGCTCATTTACCTCTATATGTGGCAGGCTACTATGCGGGTAAATGTGAGATTTATGAAGAAGTGCGAGCACAAAACAAAATCTTTTTTGGCATGGTCTTAGTTCCTATCATTTACATCACCACCTTCATCTGGGGCTGGTTCACATTATTTGGAGGCACCTTCTTTGGATTCTTTTGTGCCTTGGCGACATTGGGTGTCTTTATGTGGTATCATGTCGTGTCGATTGATGAACGGTATGAAAACTTTAAAGATTTACAAGGTCGCTGGAGACTATTTGATGCTGTCGTGCTCGGTAGAGGCATGTGGCGTAGAAAAGAGCGTATTTTAGAATTAAAAAAGTTGCGTACAGAGTGTCTGACAGAATTACGCAAGATGATCAAGACCTACAAGACAAAGAATGACGATATTCATGTCATCTGGTTGGCTATTCGTAATAGAGTGAAGCAGTTTAATGATGTATCCAAGCTTCGATCTAAAAAGAAGGCGCTTGCAAAACAGTATGAATGGTGTTTTGAAGGTTAACTAGAAGACTAATGAATAAAAAATAATGTATTATTCGCTTTATACTTACCGAGGCATTATTGGATGCACTACCGTTATAGACAGCACATTAAGTCCACGGTACAATTAGCCTTTTGAAGATCTTTTGAAAGGGGAAGAAGGGCTTTCATTGTCATACTTTGATTTGTTTACATTACAACTCCCTACCGTACCACTATAATTGCGACAACCTCTTCCATTGTTGGCAAGTGTGAGTGCGTCTATTACCTCCTTCAATTAGCCTCATTCTCATATCAGAAGAAATAACTATATAAGGTGAGATGTTGTTGTCTGCCGAGCCGTCGTTACTCTCACTCATTCAATATCTCATATGCGTGGTGGTAAATTTGAGCAAAGGGATTACACTGCGAGATCATGAAGAAAAGCTCTCTTATGATCTCAGGATCAATATTGTCATTTCTCCTAGACCACCTTTCAGCTGTATACAGTAGGTTGTATATGTAGAGCTGAGCATACGAAGGGTTGGAATCATCATCAGTGGGCAGCAAAGGGGGTGATATATATTTTATGCCGCGTCTAGGTGGCTTATGAATATTTACAAAGTCCGAAATTTTTTTCTGCTACGGCAATTGTAAATTGTTGATGAAGGGGCGTATGTCAGAATCCTTCCCTTTTCACCGAGCCTTCGAGATACACTATGACCGTAAGTATGGTCGATCAGTTTGAAAAGGGGAAAAGAAATGAAAGAAAGTGAGCTTGGATGGATGGATGAATTGATTTGGACATGGATGGATTGAATAAAGAATGAGATAAATGTTGTAGAAAGATAGAAGAGAGAGAGAGGGGCCGTAGTCCAAAAAGAAGGAACAAATGTAGATAATTCAACATGATGCAAACACATCAACAACAACAACAACAACAACAATAGCTCATTTTCTTTCTTTCTCTTGATTCTTTTTCATAAACATGTTCAATCGAGTTATTGACTGTTTTTTTCAATAGTTGGCCGTTGATCTTCTTAACCCTTCTGTTGAACACGAGAAGCGTTCCCACAAGCTCAAGAGACTTGTTCAATCTCCCAACTCCTACTTCATGGATGTCAAGTG
This sequence comes from Rhizopus sp. PT2906, assembly GCA_025529335.1. Lineage (NCBI taxonomy): Eukaryota > Fungi > Mucoromycota > Mucoromycetes > Mucorales > Rhizopodaceae > Rhizopus > Rhizopus sp. PT2906. Next base: position 76,176 of record JAMYHX010000049.1, read on the forward strand.
TCCTGGTTGTTTGAACATTAGCACCGTCTTCAGCCACGCTCAAACCGTCGTTTTGTGCTCTTCTTGCGGTACTGTCTTGTGTCAACCCACTGGTGGTCGTGCTCGCTTGACTGAAGGTTGCTCCTTCCGTAGAAAGGCAAACTAAGAAAGAATGAGCCTTGTAAACTATTGTGTACATTTTTATTCTTTTTTCTTTTGTGTAGGGAATAAAAAAAAAGTTTCTTTTTTCTCTCCTTTTTTTTTTTTTCATTTGTTCAATGTTGAAATTACTTTATGGCACAGGATTCCTTATAAGAATAGCTCTGTTCAATTTCCCTTCTGTGATTGATACATTAAGTCAACGCGTAGAGTTGTCAACGCCTGTCACGAGCTTTAAGCGATGTACGATATATTGTGTGCATGTGTGTGTATGTACTAATCTTTCTTTTCGTGCAGTAACAGAAGGAGTATTTCTATACAATAACAGCATTCCACCTTATGACGGAGGAGTGTTTCATCAGGTAAATTGTCCTTCTACCGAAAGATGTTTAAAGTCAATATTGTTTTATTTTAGTCACCTTTATTATTATGTCTATTCTCATTCATTACAACATTTGCCCCTTTTATTATTCCTGTGTTATATACAACCATAGACGTGATCATTGCTTATGCTTTATCTATTATTACCACCATTAAACAACAACAGCCAGAACCAAAGTTGAGTATCGAAAAGACGTCTATTTCACCTTCCACAGTAGCTGCCCTGTACCTATTTAATCCCTTCATTATACTCAACTGCGTCTCCAAATCAACTTTGATCTTTACCAACTTCAGTATCATTTTGGCTATTTTAAGTGCTTTAAGAGGTATGATTATATGTATGCTGCATTGATAATGTATATTCACAACACGAATAGGAAATATGAAGCCATCCATGTTTTGGGCCTCCGTCTCTGCATATTTAAGCTTTTATCCAGCCATGCTCTTACCTGCCTTGTTACTCTTTTTCAATAACAAAGTAAGTTTTCAATGTAAAATGAAAACAAGGTATTAACCATCTTGAAGAAGACAGCGGCTGCTGGATCCTTTGTGGGCTGGATGGTCATCCTCTTTGGTCTTTCAAGACTATCTATTGGTTCCTGGGACTTTATAAGATCAACCTATGGCACCATGTAAGCTTTTTTTTTTTTTCTTTCTTTCTTTCTTTGTATAAAACGATATTAACAAAAACTTCACAGTCTCTTCTTGACAGATCTGACGCCAAATGTTGGTTTATTTTGGTACTTTTTCATTGAAATGTTTGATCAGTTTAGATCGTTCTTCATGATGGTCTTTCAGTTTCATGCCTTCATTTTTACAGTTCCTATTTGCATCAAATTTCAGTAAGTTTTTTTGTCAACAGGGCGTACATTTCTCTAATATTCAAAAAGGCATAAACCTCTATTTGCCATTACCTTTCTTTGTGGGATCATGGCTATTTTCAAAAGTTATCCATCTATTGGCGATGCATCCCTCTATTTAGCACTTGTACCTATTCATGATGAAATTCTTAAATGTAAGCTATATATATATATTGATCACATATATGTATTAACAATGATTAGACTGTCGCCACAAGTTTTTAATCTTCAACTTGTTTGCATATGCATCCATTCTATCACCCATCTTTTGGCACCTGTGGATCTATGCGGGAAGTGGCAATGCTAATTTCTTTTATGCTATCACGCTTGTTTATAACCTCGGTCAAGTCTATTTACTAATAGAATTAGCTTGGGCAATGCTTAGACGAGATTTTGATATAGAACATCCAGAAGATATTGGGAAACCAGTCATTCAGAAATAAGATAATAATAATAATGACAGCAAGTTTTTATTGAATAAAAAAAAAAAGAAGATAAAATAAATAATATGTGTATATATATATATTTTGTTAGATTTGAGCAAAGGATTCCTTGGGATCAGTAACAACCATCTTGACCTTTTCTAATAATGAACTGGACTTTTCCAAGATAGAACTAAAGAACTCTGCAGTCTCTCGTGATGTCTGAGCGAATTCTTCAGTCTCGTGTCTCTTTTGTTCCTTTTCCTCAATTGCTCTTTGAATTCTATTTTGGATTTCCCAGCCTTCGACACGTAAAACCTTTCTGGACTCACGGCCGATACGAGCGCTTTGTACTTCAATATATCCCAGCTCACGAGCTGCACTCTTGAATTTCTTGACCAATTTACGTTCGACAGCATGACGCATATCACTGACAACATAGACAATGAATCCGACACTGGCGATACCGACCACAGGGACAATCCAGCGACGCATGTTGGGAGAATTGACCATGTTGGACACACTACAGATGCTGGAAACAGCATCCTTGAAGCCGAGCATACGGCCACCGACCACAGTGGCTGCGCCGGACAACAAGGCAGCACTAGATAATTTATCGTCCAAGATGAGATCAAAGAAATCTGTAGCTTCCACCGTAATGACAAGTTCCTTGGGCTTGACACACAACTTGTTGACATCAGCTGCCAGAGGATATTCGCCCAAGTGCTCTGTGCCCATGCAGTGAATACGTTCCAGACAGGCACTCGTCTCTCGTCGTGCAAAGGATTCTTCTTGTCTGATCTCCTTCAACAGTCTCTGGGTCATGGAATCAGCAATATCTTGAGCATATTGCCAGATAAGCAAGACGCCTGGGTATTCTATCGTATGAATGGCATTACCAATGTTTTCGACGGCTTGATTCAATTTGTTTTGAGCATGACGTTGAATAGAGGACACAGTAGCCTCAGCCACTTTTTCGACTTGCTCGAGCACACGGTCTCTAACTTGCAACAGGTGTTCATAAGCAGGTAAGTCTTGCTCAAGCTCCTTTGTAGCTCTGGCATGATCATCTGTAGACTTGCTCTTGTTGGCCTCTGAGAGCACTTGAATGTCCAAAAGCAGGTTGACAAGATAGTTTTTGGCAGGCAAGAGTTTTGACTTTGTACGGTTCTCAAGCACAAATGCCCGCAGTCGCTGTTCCAAACGGGCAAAGTCGGGAGCATCTAATTTACGAGAACCGAGTTCAAGGTCGACGTTGCCTGCACTCACAAAGTGAACAAGATCGTCAGCATCTGCATAAGTGGCAGGACTCAGTTGACGAATTTGTTCGAGAATTAAGCGTTTACAACGGTCCTTGTCTCGGATGGAGTCGAATCGATTGACGACAATGAAAATGTGAGTCTTTTCGTTGGCTGCGTTCCACAAAAATTCCTTGCCCTATAGATGCAAAGAGCATAAGCAAACATCCTAATAAGAATATATAAAAACTTACAGAAAGAGTAAAGTGATTCTCAGCACTGACAACAAAGACGACAACGTCAATCTCTTCTTGACGAGCAAAGACAGCCGTGGTCTTGACTGAATCGGTATTTAAGCCAGGTGAGTCAATTAATGCAATATCGACGACACCGTTGTGAAGTAAACTCTCTTGACTGTCTCGAGCGTCATTGGCATAGATTTTGAGCATTTTGTATTGTTCGAAATCTTCGGTAATCACTTTGTATAAATGACGCATTTCGATCACATGATAAGTGTCAGGGTCTAGACGATTGTACTTTTCGACGCAGGGTATGGCATGGACCTGTTCCACACCGTCGTTCAACATGGCATCCAAAACTTCACAAAAGATGCTCGTACAAGGTTGTTGGTCTGCAGGCAAGATGGCTCGCTTGAGAAGAGCATTGACAAAGGTCGATTTGCCTGAATTCAAATCACCAGTGACCAGGACCTTCGACGACGTATCGGCCACACGGCTATGAAGTTTTTCGAGGTGACGGATGCTGGTTTCCAATCGGTCGTTCAAGAGGTTAGCAATCGATTTGGTCTCTAGTGTGCTGAGGTCGGCTGAGGCATGGCCCATCTTTAAATCCAAATTCAAGATATTCAAGTTATCACCTTGAAAGGTTGTCTGACGAGCAGCTTCGAGAATAGCTGAGGTATCCATGGTTTGTGAACGAGTGATCTTGCTGGGCCTGGTCATTGGATAAAACATGGGATATTTGTCCTTGTTGGCCTTCTTCAAGTCGTCACAGATACCGACGACAGAGGTGATATGAGAAAGTAAACGGTTACAACTATCTCGGTAAGTTCTTTGCTCCTGAGCTGCATTCAATCGGTGTTGGTGAGTCTTTTTGGCAGCAGAAGTTGTGGGTGAAGGAATGGGAGAAGAGAAAGGTCGAAATGTGGAATCGTCAATACCGGGTGCTGAATTTCTTCGAAATTGACGTCTAGAAGACGGCATGGCAGTCGAAGGTACTCCATATACTGACTCTGGCATGGTGAAGTGCGTTGCCAATCAATAGAAAGAGGGAAAAATGACTAATATAAAAAAAATGAAGAGAGATTTTTTTTTTTTGGTTAGCTAACCCGATTGGATGCCAATGTGCGTCACAGCACATGGGTTCCCCCCTCCTTCCTTTATCATAATTTGGGCTACACTATGTGTGTCTCTAGTTTATTCTTTATAAATAAAACAATGTGGAGATGATGGTTGCTATGGATACTTGAACTTACATTTATAATATGCATTTAGACACCAATACAAAAATATTAAAGTAGATCCAATGAAATGTATACATTATTCATTACAAATCTTATTTTTGCTTTATGTTGAATGTACTCGACGACATATAGTGCCTCGACCATCAATTGGACTAGAAATTTGGTCTTTATAAAATACACAACATATGGATGTGTTTATTATATGGGTATTTTTATTTAAGTAACCACTAGATTAGTTCACAGACTACTAGACGAGAGCTATGTCGCTCGTATCAGAAATACTTTTACTGAGAGCTTCAGCGTCACTAACTTTATCCTGTTTAATATTATTTAGTATTTTTAAACATTGTATTTTAGTCAACCTTTCCATATCACAAATAAGCTCAACAATAAACCCTAATATGGATGACATTAATATTTGGTTCACCGCTAATGTAATGCTTATACTTAGCATCTGATCACATTTTGTAATTTCTAGATCTGATACAATTCTTTGTGGTTGAGTATTCAAAGGAAATCACTTGAATAAGTTTATACAAGCCATTTTGATGTGGTTCCATGTAACAAAGCCCAATCATGTTATGACTACCTATTTTCATCCCAAGTGCTTTTCCGGTGGGCACATGTTGAAACTGATAGTATAGCTGTGGTATTTACACACTAGATACATCGTATATATAACATATATCAGTTTAGAGACTCACTTATATAAATGGTCTAGAAGCCTCATTGAGGTATAACTGCAAAGGTAACGCTTTCACATAAAATTAAACTCACACAAAGTATAGAAAAGTAAAACCTCTATGCATCAATAACCACAAGTCAATAGGACATTTACTTAATAAATACATTATTCTTTTGTCCATTGACTTTTACGGCTTCATGTTTTTATATTCAACAAATATTACAATAGCTTGCATTTTTGATTCGGTAGTGAAGTTGCTTTTTTAAGTTCTTCCCAGATGGGTCCTGTCCTCTTTGTTTGATCTTCCGTTGGGGCAGAAGCAGACGTACCGTTGGGGTATGCACTAGCTGAGCCTCGTCAATTGTCCAACTAGCTTATGTACCCCTTTGCGTCTGCCAGACAGCAGGAAGCATCATCAAACAATCTGTCACAGCTGTGATCTTAGATAACTAGCTCCCAACTAACTACTAGCCCCCTGTAAAGGTTCCAATCCAATGCCCATAAATCTCCTTTTGGCTGTCTGAAAGCCTCCAGTTGAGTGATGAAACGAACGATCGTTGTCAGCTCAGGACACGTATTGAGCATCATAGAAAGAGATTGCATAGAAATCCTTGAACACACAATCATCGCCTTACTGAGTCAGTTGATAAAAAAACTTACCTTGACCAAAGAGAACAACCAGAAGAGTTACCAAAAGAGTAAAAGAGTAAAGTATAAAGAGAAAAGAAAGAGAGGGATAAAGGGATAAAGGCAAATTTCTCTCTTTATACCCTTTTCTAAGTTATGTGAAGTTATTGGCTTCTATCTTATCAATAAATAAGGTTTACACTCACACTTTTGTTTATTTCTAAAGTGTTTCATGACCCTTTGTCTATCTTTTTTATATTTACTCAGGTTATCACTTGAATATATATTTTAATGAAGTTATCCACCTCTTTTTTCCATAGTAAAAAGGCTAAAGAGCAATAAATTTAATACATCCTTTGTTTACATCACACATACAACAAGCTGAAAAATGACCCTTAATCAAGTGGACACTACGGGCGCTTCATTTAGGCTTTACCTGTGATTCTACTTTTACAACTTCATACTACCAAAGTCTCTATCTAACCTAAGGCTGTCCAGTGGAATTTTCATATGATTGAGCTTGCTTCTTTGCTGATAGCGCATGATAATTTAACAAAGAATAACAATATTTCTTGAAAAGAAACAAACCAAGATGACCACTTTATAAATTGGTATTCTGGATCAAAGAATATGGAAATACTTTGGTTCCTGGGTAAGTTTAGCATGATGTCCATACATTGACTATATCACAGGTTATTAGCTCCTTCTCGTGAGTTTCATTGTGCGCGTAGTGTTGGTCTTAATCATTATCAGCACGTTAATATTATAAAAATACAAAAGCTCACTCCTTCAAAGTTGTTTTTGCCCAAATCTTCTTTTTTTATTTTACGTTTTTACGCTTCTTGATCTATGGATCAGTGATCTATCTCTTCATCTGCAAACTATTTAATAGTTCAAACTCTCTCCCTGTGTGGTGAACGGACATAGAATGCCCTTTTTCTTCTATCGTGACTCGCTCTTCTTTTTCATAAGCAACATATAAAGACGACATGGGCAAACAGAAAAAGCCAAGCATTAATCCAAAGAATCTTCAAGCTTATGAACGCATCAACTTTTTACATCAGGCATCTGTCTTGATGTCAACTATTAAATATGAGCCTAATGCAACGACCAAAGAATCAGCGGAGAAAAAAGCAAAAGTGAAGGACTGGCAAGGAGATCCTAAAGGAACTTTACTTGGTACTAGTCGATACTTGAATAATACAATGAAGCATATATCTGCTAAACTTGTTATCAGATTGTAATGTATGACATAGAGTGAGAGATATATAATATTAAACAATTTATAGGGACTCGCATTTAAAGAGAATGGTATGCAAACGCTGCGATACGACTCTTTTACCTTCCATTACATCCACACACCGCATCAAATGTAAGCTCTCTTGTACATTTTACTTGATCTGTTATTGAACCTCTTATGTATTAGCTACGCCAGTGACAACCATAGTAACTACCTGCAAAGTATGCAAAGCTAAAAAGAGATTTGCATTTCATGATAAAGATTATGTCCTTTTTAATGATAAGGCAGCCATTCATGATGAACAGAATGATACCAGCGAACCATCTTTAGATAGCAATACTTGTTAATATCTATCCTCCCTGGATAAAGCACTTATTTAGAGCAATCCTTAGGCAATAGTAAGAGATCAGAGACAAGACTTGACTGAGCAGTGAATAAAAGAAGGCAACTTTCTTTTTTCATTACTAGTTTATTTAAATATAATAGAAAAATGTATCTCAATTGAATGAAACTTGATCCGTGATAAAAGTCAACAAAATAAATTCAAATTAATCTTTTTCCTTTTTTTTTTTTTTTCTTCTATTTATAATAATAAACTCTATGACGACAACAGATATTGAAAATGATGCTATTCAATGGGCAATAGAAGACACAGAGAATGCTCCATATTTTTATGATCAAGTTTGTAATCTTGCCTCATTCTTTAGTTTTATGCAGTCTTGTTTACATTAATTTAGAATGAAGCCTCTTCTTCTACTGCATTTGATCCTTTTCAGGATATGACTAAGGATATAACTGAACAAACTGAACCAGTTGAACCACCATTCAAAGCTGAACCTATGACCATTCGTGTAGAGGATCCTCAAAAGAGTCCTAATGGTTCCTTTATAACTTATAGATTATTTACAATGGTAAAATAATAGTTTATTCTTATACACACATGACTAAACTATCTTTCAGACCTGTTTAGAACACTATTCAACCAATAATAGACCCGTTCGAAGAAGGTTTCGAGACTTTGTTTGGCTTCATAATGCATTATCAGCCGAGTTTCCTACTTGTATCATTCCGCCACTACCTGAAAAGCATCGTCTAAGTAAGCAACAACAAAAAGAAAATAGTAGAATATATTTTAATACATTATGAACAGAGTTCATTAAAGGAGATCGATTTGATCCACAGTTTATAGAACAAAGACGATTAGGGTAATTATTATATCACTCATTTTTATTTCATTTACTGACCATGATCATATCAGACTTCAGTGGTTTATGGATAGAATTGCAAGACATCCTTATTTACAAGCATCACAGTACACACGTCTATTTTTAGAATCAACTGATTTTGTAAGTTTTGATTGAACCGAGAAAAAGCAGAAAGAGAGAACTTATATGTTTACATATAAACAGGCAACGGATAAGAATGTTTATAGCAAAACACTTGCAACAACAGCATCAAACAACACCGCTTCTAATGGTGGTATTCTTTCTTCTTTTTTCAAACCAGCTATCAAAGTGAAGAAACCAGATGAGAAGTTTGAAGAGATGAAGGATACAGTCGATAAGTTTCAAGATAATCTACATGTAATTGAAAAGCTATATTCCAGGATTGGCAGACGACAGCAGGAACTCGAGAATAATTATAAGCAGTTTGCAGCAAGTATTCGAGGACTATCTGGACTTGAGACAAATGTAGATCAACCTCTAAGACAGTTTGCAGAATCTATTGAGACATATGCAAATGCTTATAAAGAAAGGGTAAGAATGATCACCGATAGATTATGATGCCATCTGACATAAATTTGTTCTTTGCAGAGGAGACAGGAGGAGCTATTATTCTTGAATGACTTACACGAGCTACTCAATTACTGTCATGCAACTAAAGTAATGATTATAAATATTTTAAAAAAAATTGTAAATATTGATAAGCTTGTACACAGGAGCAATTAACAGAAAGAGACATGAAGCAGGTAACTTTTGAAGACATGACGGTTGATTTACAAAGCGTTGTCTTGGAAAGAGAAAGAATATTGTATCCAGGCAAAAACTTTGGTAGCACGTCTGGCATGAATATAACAGAATTCATGACGGATAAGATGACTGATATTGGAAAGGCCAGAAATGAAAAATTGCTTCGATTGGAGTTAAAGATCAAGCAGGTAAATAGAGAAAAAGTAATGTCATATTAGATTTTTACTCTTTTGTAGATGCAACAAACTGTAGCAAAAGCAAATGATGAGAATAACAATTACTCTAATCAAATGGTCAAAGAGTTTGAACTGTTTAAACAGGCTAAACAGACCGAATTGAAACAGAGTTTAGCTGCTTATGCAGATTGTCACATAGAGTTTTACACAAAGAGTATCTCTATCTGGGAGAACATATTGCCCGTCTTAGATCGAATCCAGTTACAAGATATGTAATCATCCTCCTCTTTTTTTCTCTCTTTATTCCTTATTTATAATGGCATCCAGTGTAAATACATCATCAAATAAAGAAAACTGTAAATAGCAGTCGTCACTATGTAGTATTTCGTTTATCGTAAAGGATTTGACTTAGCGATGCTTAAAGCACCATTAAACATTTATGTATGTCCTTAACAACCCTATGCGTCTAAGCAATTACGTTCTCTACCCAAACCTGAGCTGTGATGAGGAATTTGGTACCTGTGCTCCCTCGGAGTATCAGATGACGCTGATGGTCAGCTACTTTGCAGGAAATATATAACTGATAAGCTATGTTTAAAAAACTGTCATCAGGAATAACTCCTTAATGACAACTATTTTGTCGTCCGTTATGTTTACTTTTACGATAATAATGAGCACATAATGAACATTAGCGACACGAGGCTTGAGCTACTTTTTTGACAAGAGATGTGCTGTGAATATTGGGATTAGCATTGTTGCGTATGTGTATATGCTAGCTTAATCCAATTAAAAATGTCGGTGTATGTTGATATGACCAGCGGCTATTGTCAACAAAGGTGAAGTTAAAAACCTACTCAATTGCTTTGATAGACAAAGGCTCCCTTACATTTCTTTTATTACTTGATCTTCATTTCTCATCCCTGTCATTTACAGCAAGAAAGACATTAAATATGTCTATGTGCCTTTATTGATGTGGATAAATCGACACATGATGCAGAGTATTTTAATATGCAAGAAATGATTGGTGATACAAGGTTGAAATGCTTAATGAAGCCACTTTGTGTGTAAAAATAGCAACCAAAGTTTACCTGTGTTAGATCACAAATCCAATTATAAGATATTTAAAATCAACCTGCTCCCTCTTTTTTTTTCCCCCTCTCCTTTCTTCTTTTTGCCCTTTTTTATTTTGATTATCAATAATGACATCCAATGTAGATAAATCACAAGTAAGCGAAGAAGAAAATGTAACTCGTAATGATGAACAACCCCTCACTTCAAGAGCTGAATTATGGAGTTATTACCTGTATTACAATGGAGTAAGTTATTCTTGCATTAAAAAAAAACTTTGTATTGACGACATTTTTATTAGAACAATGGTTATACTATATACAGCTATATGCCAGTCATTTTGCAATACCTTGCTTATCGTGGAGGGTTCAATCCGGAGACAAACGGTCCCTGTGACATTCAAGACGCCCTTAAACCATGTAACATCCATTGGCTATCATCAAGCGTTCCTGTATCCTCTATGCTTTTATATGTTCAAGCGATCGCTTTCTCGATTCAACTGCTGCTTTTCACAACGTTTGGAAGTTTAGCAGATTATGGTAGATGGAACAGATACATCTTGTTTACTGCTACCGTGATAAGCTGTCTGTTCCAGGCTCTTCCTATAGTCTTGATCAATGACGACGGTTCACACTGGCCACTAATGATGGTCGTTATGATTATTGGTCTCATCGCTTACGGTGCAACCCTTGTGTTCTATGCTGCTGTATTTCCAATTCTAAGGTATATATATATATATATATACATATATACATTATCCTACAGAATATTCATTCTTTGTTTGCAGTGATAATCTACCTGCAGTGCGAGAGAAGGGTGAAGATCCTGAGAAATGGAGAAATCACGTGTCGACCATATCGACGACCTGGTCCAACGTCGGTTTTGTCATCGTCTCTGGTATCCTCGCGGGCGTTTCATTTGTGCAGTACAACGGAGGTGACCTTGGGGATGCACCCATGTATAACTTTATTGGTACTGTCTTTTGTGCAGGGTTCCTGGCATTGAATGCGATTCCTTACTTTATAACTATGCCCAAAGGCAGAAAGGGGCCTCCACTTCCTCCAAATAGCCATTACTTGACCCTCGGCTGGACTTCCATCTTTGAAGCACTAAAGTAAAAAACAAAAGACAAAAAAGAAAAAGGAAAAGTGACTGATATATTTTCAAAGAGAGGCCAAGAAACTTCGATACCTGTTTATGTACTTGATTGCATATTTTATGTTTTCTGATGGTGTATCGACAATCTCACAGATGCAAGGCATCATTCAAGGTCAGCTTACGAGTTTCTCGGCCAAGGAAGTTACGCTCATGGGCTTAGTCAGCGCCATCACATCCATTATGGGCTGCCTCATGTTCCTATGGATCGCAAAATTCTTTCAACTCAAGACAAAGACAAGTCTACTTATTATCATGGCCACAACGGGTCTTGTGGCCGTATGGGGATCATTTGGTATCGCATTTGATAATTTTGGAATCAAGGTACACACACATGCTTTTTGAAAATACCAAACCTACTAAGCACTGATGTGTGTAATAGACAAAATCTGAATTATGGGTGTTGAGTGTCTGGTCTGGAATATTCATCGCTCCCATTTGGGCATGGCAACAAACCATGTTGGCAGAATTGATTCCAAAGGGTAAAGAGAATTTGTTCTTTGGTCTCTTTGGCGTGGTCAACAAGGCATCGTCATGGATCGGTCCAGTCGTGATTGGTGCGATTACCGAAGCAACCTCGAGTATCTGGAAAGGATGGCCCTTTGTGCTCGGTTTGTTTTGTATAGCCATTCTCATTGTTATCTTTATTGATGTCGATAAGGCCAAACAAGAAGCGCTGGATTACAATGCTCGTAATTGTGTACAGGACACGAGTAGTGATACAAAGTTGGATGCCTAAAAGAATCCTTTTATATAAAAATAGTAAAATGTTGGTAGTGCATTGTGTATGTGTCTGTGTATACTCAAAGGAACGTGTCAATGGTACGATTTACCATTGTTGATGAACCTAAAATACAGCTTAAAGAGAAGAAGATAGAAGCTTGCGGGAATAATGTTTGTTTTTTAAGGGATACATTAGAAACTATAAATAGTTATGTCACTCAACGATGTCCTTAATAACTAGAGTGTAACTCTTTCTTGACTAGGAATTAATATATGAATATATGACATCTAAGAATAAGCAAATATTTAATTTTTATTCTTACTAAAGAGACTCTTTTTAATTCTTAATGCTTTTTATTACTATTACTTGGGAAAGCATGATTGGATTATTATGTAAAGTAATAGGATATATAAGGTTCAAATACCGCTTGTGGATCTAGAGTAAGCAAAGAAAATATTTATGCGTTAGAGATTTGAGTTCCGTTTAGACAAACAAGCAAAATAGTGATACGAAATCAATTTGATCTGTAATTAATAACGAGCACGAGTCCAGATGAATGCAAGGAAGTACAAGATCAGCATTGACTGTAAGTAACCATTGGTGACCTAGAAACATAACATTGAGATTATCTGGGGTGTAGCAAAATTAACTCGAGTAAAGAAATTGGATGATTTATAGAGTCGCACAGAAGGTAAATGTCACTCTTGGATCTCAATGCCACTGGTTTAAAGATGCATGAATAATTCTCAATGTCTGATGTTTAAAATGTTAAACCGTCTCTATGGTAACACAGCCAATGCTGTATATACATATATATAAATCTCACCAGTCTCGGTTAATAGGGAATTGAATGTAGTTTCTCTATCCTAGTGACCTCAGATATCAACCGTCTCTTACTCAGAATGGTCTAGTCCCTATCCAATGGCACACACGCTGGATGAAAAAAGGATCGACGCCCTAAAAAAGAAAAAGTCACAATAAAAATATATAAAAAGAAACAAAAATGAATTCACGTGTAACGGCCCCAGCCTACGAAACCTGTCACAGGCCTATAAAAAGCGGATTACCGTCGATTGAGCTATAAATCAAGCTATGCTTCTTTCTTTCTTGTAATTTTAAATGATACCAATTTCACCCCCTGTTACGCCAAAGACTTGCTATGATGAAAAATATGACGATCATCATCACGACTCATATGATCCTATCCTAATAGCAGATCTCAAAACCATCACTAAACGATCTCGCGTCAAGTCAATTCCTCGTCGATCACCTTCGCCTTCTACGCGCCACTGTTTCACCATGAACCTGTCTGATCTTTACAGTAAAAAGAAGCCACAACCTAAACAAACCAAGAAATCCAAGTCGGATACGGCCGCATTGTACGATGCACTGGATATCACTCAGCCTGATAAAGAATTCTTTCAGGATGATCCTCAATGGATACCAAATATGGATGCATTTGCACAATACCCTCATGTTAAAGCAGTGTGGAAAGGTAAGTCATGAATTGTAAAAGTTCTTTTCTTTTGCTCATAATTTCATTTGCAGGTACTCCGTTGGATATTTCACATATGCCATATTACGAATTACTGCATCCTGGTGAAGTAGAAGTAGCTTCCATCCTAAGATTAACGCCAGAACAGTACTTGAGATGCAGAAGGGCGCTTATCGTTGGTGCTCAGCAGTTTGATAAATTGCAAATGACCTTTAGAAAGTCAGATGCCCAGAAGTGCGTACGAATTGATGTAAATAAGACAAGCACACTTTGGACTGTATTTAGTCGATTAGGTTGGTTTAATCCAAGACAGCACTAAGCCAAAATAAGATATGTTCTCTTTTTTCCCACTACCTCCTTTCCTTACCCTCTCTCTCTCTCTCTCTCTCTATCTTTTCTCCCTTATCTTTGTATGTGTGTGTATGTGTGGTGTACATAATATATGATTTATAAAACATGTATATGCAATTTCAATTACAAATAATAATAAAAAGAATTTATTTGTTTATTCGTTGGTTGCGACGTCATTTTTCTATATTATTAAATGTTGCTCAGAAATAGTGTACTTCATTAACTAGAAGAAATTACTCTGGCGTCGATCCCTTTCTGTTACCTACTCATTAGCCATTATCAAGCCTATTTATGGTGGGAATCATTAATTAGTTTATTATATAATTAATGAGCTAATTCATTTTCTAAGCCCATCTTCTGTATAAGGTCTATTTATAGTCCTCCTTTTTTCTCTTTCAAAGAACAGTACACTCTTCTGGAAATCATTCGCCAATTTTAGTAAAAAAAAAACGACTGACTTTGAAAAAGGTAATTAGACGATCCATGGCAATTAATGAACCTTGCCAGCTGTTGTATGACCTTGGCCTGCATAAGTTAATGAACAAGACAACAACGGTTTTTTTAGGGAGCAAAATTACAGGTTCTCTAATGAACCCATGCCAATAGCATGCTTAAAAAAATACACAATGGTAACCAATAATGGATAATCAACAGTGTAAAATACAAAAGTGGTATTTACTGATAACCACACAATGTGACCAATATAGCCTTGTCTTTCACATTAACTAGGTCTGATCCTACAATCGTGTTATGAGACCAAAGTCAAGCCGTCATAGAAATTTGGTTAACTGGTTGATCTACAAATACCAAGAGAAAAGATGAGAAACATGAGTCGTCGGTTGAGCTCTTTTGAAAAGATTGATTGATAACCAAAGCAATCATTCTTTAATTTGCATGTTTGAAAGCAACAAAATGCCGTATAATTTTACTATTCCAGGCATTTCGAACACGTAAAAGAACTTGTTATATTTTCCGGTTTTCATGCTAAAAGTTGTCCTACAAAAACACAGTCGTAATGGCGTTCTGTTGATGAGTAACCAACTTATTAGCTCAAAGCATCCTTTACGCTTATCTAAGTTGATATAGTGAAAGCAAATAGAGGAAAAGAAACGAGATATCAGTATTTCTTTATTCTTGATTGACATATCTTTTGTCGTATTTCTACTTTTGTATCAAATAAAGCTACAGCCTCCGTCGTCATATACACACTAATCCACAGCACTCATGTGAGTACAACCTATAGATGTAATTGGTTGCCAACATTCATTCTTGTATTTAAGAATCAATTTCTTTATTGCCATTAATCTCTTTCTTTTCTCTGTTCATAAAAAAGATTATAAAGTGGCTCATTCTATTTTGTTGTATTATTATGCCTCCGAGGTAAGCCTACTTGTTCCATAGCTATTGCATCTCCTTTCCGATGTTGGCTTATAAGCTATATCTTACAAGAGAAAGCGATAGCAAACTATTGCTGCTGATGTTCAATGGTGTATGGACAACAAACCTTAGACAAAAGGCTTTTCTAGAAATACACAATCTATTATATTGACAATATTCTGTCAGTAGATTCAAATCTATTGTATAAAAGCATTTACTTCAAGAAAAAGAACGGCTAATGGAAGAATTTGACCACTGTGGAAAGGAGCAGTGACTTTAAGTTGTATAAGTTGGAAAAATTACGCGTCCATGTCCAGCTGAGCACTTGTGTGGATGTTCCTCCTTTTCACGCTGATAGCACCAATAGCACAAATTGCTCCAAGGATTGTCACTGTCTTCACTCGAATCTTTGGCAAGACTACTTCCGCACCAACTTTCGATCAATCCACTGCTCTTTTCATATTGACATGAAAAGCCGTCTCGTCAATAAATACACAATTGCTTAAACAATCCATATAGGACAGCTGCTGTCTGGTTTCCCAGCCGCGTCTTTTTTCCAGGTTTTTCCTATGAATTTAGATTGACTGAGTGGAAGTGAGCTTTCTTCGTACTGACTCTGCATTTGTTCCTCGTGAAGTCGCATGATACAGCATTTGATACTTTCAGATCCATGAATTGACTCGTCAAGCTATCCATTAATTGATCTAAAACTAACATTGACTTCTTGTCCATCAGTTCAGCCAAAAAAATCCTTTATTCTCTTCCAACAGGACCCTCCACTTGCTTTCTTTGAATTACATTCTGAATGTCTTCGTAATCTCTATCATACCAGCCTTGAGCAATGCGTACAGTACTTGCTTTATTTTTTTTACTTGCCTACATCA
Source organism: Rhizopus sp. PT2906 (assembly GCA_025529335.1). Lineage (NCBI taxonomy): Eukaryota > Fungi > Mucoromycota > Mucoromycetes > Mucorales > Rhizopodaceae > Rhizopus > Rhizopus sp. PT2906. The sequence goes on from JAMYHX010000049.1 coordinate 92,450, forward strand.
GTTGTGCTTTATGTAGCTGTGACATCTCCTTTTTCTAGGTAACTCTTACCAGAGGCTCTGGATCTTTGCTAATTTTAGTTCTCAGGTTTGGCTGAATTTGGGTAATTTAAGCGCTGATCCAAGTTAAAATAAATTAAGACCCAGTTTTCGTTTTGGACAACCTTTGTAATGCCAACTGGTTGGTTAAACTGTTTCAGTTTGTAACGTCGCTATGTCAATTGATGCGGGTTGATTTCCAGCATGGGGCAAATGGATGCCAGTCCAGAGAGAAAGTCTCGTTCCAATAGACGGATGAGGTCATTACTTTGTTTGGGACGAATACAAATGAATTGCTGTATACAATGGAATAGTACGGGAGGAAACAGCTGCATAGAATAGAGACAGGGACATTTTCGAATACTGAGGACATTACTAGGATCAGAGTCAAAGAAAAAAAAAGTTCAAAGACAAGGTTAAAAAAAGAAGTCTTGCATGCCTTTTTTGTGTGCCTTAGTTTTCTCTAAAGAATTAAATCAATGTTGATGCAATTGGCAATTGTTCTTTACGATTCAGCAACTTGAACACGCTTTTTCACACGATAACAGGCTCAGGGCACCGAGTAATCAAGGATTAAATGAGCTCATACATATAAACTTTGGCTAGTTTAGCTATCTTGATATTTTACTAGATCTGATCCCAACCAGATAAAAAACGACTGAATTTATTTTTCTTATATTCTTGAGGTAACATTAAGTACATGTTACCTAATAGTTCCCATTACACACTTGGAGTGTTTGGCAACCTTTTTTACCGTATAATCCAGGTGTCTCCTTTTTCGCCTAATCATTGCATCTGCTGGTCATACCTTAAATATGAACTTTATTTTTTTCATGCATTCAACTCTTCAACTCGTGTTTTACAAACTTACTTTGTGGCTCGACCTATATTGAAATTCTTTCCTAATAGTGACAGTAACTTAACAGTGATAAATTCGCAGGTCGTTTACATGACACTACACTCTCTGAACTTGAATGGTAGTGGTGGTGCTCCTCTACTTACTGTTTTTCATCATCAGGGGATACAGCTCTAAAGCCAAAAGCTCTGCAGTTAAAAGCAGAAAAAACAGTTTTGACCTTAATCAAGTGTATTAAAGACAAAGGCTTAGTGACTACAGCTATATGAATCGTCTTTTCTTCACACATGAAATTGAAAAAAGCTATATTTGCACAAAAGCTTAAGGGGCATTGCTTCGACTTTAATTTTGAATGCACAGTTCCCTTTTAAGTATTTGATCTTTATATGAGTTTTTCATGTGCAATGAACCGTCACTAAGAGATATACTCTAATAGATGTTTCTATAAGTGATATCACTATTATGCAAGTTCCAAAGGGCCGAGAGTGTAGTACGACGTAAGGCATTTTTGCAGTGCCTTTGAAGAAAGTAGTATAATCAATATCATTATGTCCTATATCTATCGTCAATACAATAATTATTTTAAGCCCTCTGTTGTCCTTCAAGTTTGAATTAATATGCCAATCTTCTTCATATCAATATGCTGCATATGAATGTATTAGTACTCATCAGGTAGATTACTGCTTTGCTAAGCACGTCAAAGATGAGTTTATCTATGTATCTTTCAATATGCGATATTCGTCTTGTAACTGATTGCATACCCCGCTTTTTCTTTCTTTCTGCAAAGTGAACCTTCAAATCCTATATAATAAAGCTGTCTCTCCTTTATCAGCCCTAAAGAGCAACCCATATTTCCCGGTTACAAAGAAACGCGACTCATCATATATCACTTTCTCCACCGGCTGTTTGTCAAACTTACATATTTATTGATATTTTTCTTTTTGCTTCTGAATAATGAAACTTATAGAGCTGCTCAATAAAAGTCCTAGGACAGCATATGTTCCAAACAACTGGTTACAATATACTATTTGATCTTTATCAGCTGGCAATAAATATCCTAAAGGGCTCTCTCTTATACAAATATTCTCTACAAGTGCCTTTTTGACAATATCCTAGACAGTAGTGTTTGAAGGGGGCATCTCAACCATCAAAGAAGAGGGAGGAGTTATAGACTCCATAACCCATGTGTGACGTGTTGACTGGTGGCACATTCAAAAATATACAAGCAATTTCTCTCTCAGAGTTGACGTATATATTTTTTTTTCTTGCTTTTATTCATTATGGATTCTAAAGAAACCACAAGTGGGTTTGGAAAGAACCCAAGGCCACCCAAGGTATGATCAGCAATAAGCTTTCTTTGAAATCATTCCCTCATTCATCTTTAGGTCAAAAATAAAGCCCCAGCTCCCATTCAGATTACAGCTGAACAGATTTTACGTGAAGCTCATGATCGTCGTCTTGAACCTACTCACAGCATTCCACAACAAAAGATTGCTGACTTGGAAGAACTTTCAGAATTTCGTCAACGTAAACGTAAAGAATTCGAAGACAACATTCGAAAGAACAGACTCAACATTAGCAATTGGATCAAGTATGCTAACTGGGAAGAAAGTCAAATGGAACTTCAACGTGCTCGATCTGTGTTTGAGCGTGCGCTTGATGTCGAGTGGCGTAATGTGGCCATTTGGTTACGTTATATTGACATGGAACTAAAGAATAAATGTGTCAATCACGCTCGTAATCTGTTGGACAGAGCAACCACGTTGATGCCTCGTATGGACCAGTTTTGGTACAAGTACACTTATATGGAAGAGACATTGGGTGAAGTCCCCAAGGCAAGAAATGTGTTTGAGCGTTGGATGAAGTGGGAGCCACCAGAGAACGCTTGGATGTCATACATCAAGATGGAGTTGCGTTATGATGAAAAGGAACGCGCCAGGGCTATCTATGAACGATTTGTTAGTATTCATCCTGAACCAGCAAATTGGATCAAGTGGGCCAAATTTGAAGAAGAACAAAATAATTTAGCAAAATGTAGAGAGATTTATACGGCTGCTTTGGAATACTTGGGTGATGAGAAACTGGATCAAAAGGTTCTGGTTGCTTTTGCCAAATTTGAAATTAAAACAAAAGAGGTAAGTAGGGCAATATTAAAAAAGAAGAGATGAATAACAGAATCTATATAGTTTGAACGCGCTAGAGTCATTTTCAAGTATGGATTAGAAAGACTTCCTAAAGCCAAATCACAATCACTCTATAATCAATACACCAATTTTGAAAAGCAGTATGGTGACAAGGCTGGTATAGAAGATGTGGTTATCGGTAAACGACGTGTTCAGTATGAGCGAGAAATTGACGATAACCCGAAAAACTATGATGTTTGGTTCGACTATGCCAAACTGGAAGAATCCGCTGGCGACCCAACTCGAGTACGAGAAGTATATGAACGAGCGATTGCCCAAGTTCCACCTGCAGAAGAAAAGAGATATTGGAGACGTTATATCTACTTATGGATCTACTATGCGCTATACGAAGAACTAGAGACACAGGATATGGAACGTACACGTGAAATCTATGAGCAATGCATCAAATTAATACCTCACAAAAAGTTCACTTTTGCCAAGATTTGGCTCTTGTACGCACAGTTTGAAATTCGACAACTGGATGTTCAAAAGGCACGAAAACTATTAGGCAGAGCCATTGGTATGTGTCCCAAAAGCAAGCTGTTCAAAGGATATATCGATTTAGAGTTTCAAATGAGAGAGTTTGACCGTTGTCGTACGCTCTATACAAAGTACCTTGAATACAACCCTGCCAACTGTTCCGCCTGGATCAAATTTGCTGAATTGGAAAGAGATGTTCTGGGAGAAACAGAACGTTGTCGTGCTATCTTTGACTTGGGCATTGCACAGCCAGCGCTGGATATGCCAGAACTACTTTGGAAAGCCTATATTGATTTTGAAATTGCAGAAGAAGAATATGACAATGCTAGAGACCTTTATCACCGCTTATTAGAACGTACAGAGCATGTCAAGGTGTATATCAGCTTTGCCCAGTTTGAGTTGTCGATACCATATGAAGAAGGAAGTGATGAAAATGTCAAGAATTCTCGCAATATATTTGCAAAGGCATATGATAAAATGAAGGAGAAGGAGCTTAAAGAAGAGGTATGTAAAAGAGTTAAAACGTACACAATGACTAAATATTTTTTAGAGAGTTATTTTACTTGAAGCATGGAAATACTTTGAAGAAAATTATGGTACTGATGAGACCAAACAAGCAGTGCAGCAAAAGATGCCCAAGGTTGTCAAGAAAAGAAGACAAGCTAAGGATTCTACTGAGGATAACATTATTTGGGAAGAATACTTTGATTATATTTTCCCAGATGATAAAGTACAAAGTGGCCCACTTAAACTCTTACAGATGGCACAAGCTTGGAAGAAATCGGGAAACAACAGTAGTAATGACTCATAAAGCAATAAAGATATTGTACATAATAACACACAAATAAGCTAAACTTGGTCATGTAAAGGAGTGAACTTGTTTTATTTTTAAAAGAGGGTAAAATGGATGAAGAGAAAGTAGCAATAAAAAAAAAAAGATGACTGAACAAGGACTACTGTTTAGTAGACTTTGAAAAGAGAACACGATAGGTTGATCCACATACTTTGAAAATAAACTTTACTTTTTCAGTGATAGTATCTGGCAATCCTAAAGTGAGCAGAGCAAACATGAGCTTCTTATCATCATTGTAAGGCGGATAACGAGCTTTCATAACCATTTCAAGACCAGAGGATTTAATCATGAGAGAACGCTCGTAGCTAAAGGTATCAAAAGACTTGATGCCATGATAAGAGCCCATACCACTACCACCTACACCGCCAAAAGGTAATGAACTTTCCAAGACGTGCATCAATGTATCATTGACTAACACAGCACCTGATTTGGTATTATCCATAACTATAAGATAACGATGAGCAACACAGGTGGGACTATGTTTATTACAACTTACATTTGTTTCTTGTAGATTTATCTTCTGTAAACAAGTAAACTACAAGAGGAGAATCCCTAAGGATACGTTTAGTCATTTATATACACTTTTCCAAATGTCTTACTTTGTCTGGATGATTCGAATGGCTTCATCCATATCTTCAACCGGGACAACAGGTAAGATGGGACCAAATATCTCCTGTTCCATCAGCATAGGATCATGAGCATCTACGGGGCTCACGACCGTAGGAGCAATGTACAAGTCTTTCTGATCTGTTTGACCGCCAATCAACACCTTTTGAGGGTCTACCGAATCCAAGATCTCCTTGAGTGCATGAAATCGTTTTTCACCAATCATGCGTCCATAGGAATCTGACTGCTGAGGATCATTTCCATATCGCTCATGAATGACTTGGCGACACGTATCGACAAATTGGTCTACATCTTGCTTTTGGATCATGACGTAGTCTGGAGCAACACACGTCTATGATTTATATAAATGATATGTTTAAAGAGCACTGGTGTGTATCTGTTACCTGTCCTCCGTTATAGAACTTTCCAAACAGGATACGGTTTACTGCGATTGATAAATTGGCATCTGGTGCAATAACAGCGGGCCTAATGAAGAATAAACTTCTTGTTTGTCAGAAAAGGGAGTAATACTTACGATTTGCCTCCAAGTTCCAAAGTGACTGGTGTAAGATGTTTGCAAGCCTGCATCATGACTATTTTACCAACCACTCCATTTCCAGTAAAAAAGATATGATCGAACTTTTGGTCTAAGTATGATGACGATAAGTGAGGTCATATAATTTATTCATTCTCTCTCTCTCTTTTTACCCAATACCACTTTGGTTTCGTCAATACCGCCCATGACGATACGGAATGATCTATTATCAAGATAATTGGGCAAGTGTTCAGCAAGGAACTGTGAGGTATGTTGAGATACTTCGGAAGGCTATATAAAAATTAAATTTATAAACTTCTCTGGACACATAACACTTTTTTTCTTACCTTCAATACAATACAATTTCCTGCTGCAATAGCGCCAACAACGGGAAGTAATGGCAGATGTACCTATATGAAAAAGATCGGTTTTTTCTCTTCTCTTGTTCACGCAGCATATTTGTCTTACTGGATAATTCCAAGGACCAATAATAAGTACGACACCTTTAGGCTCTTTTCTGATCATATTCTTGTCCAACATATTCATCTTATAGTGAGCCTTTACGCTAACGGGTTGACATAATTTATCAAGGTTCTAATGTGGGAGTATTTAATCAGATTCATGATATGTTTATGTATTTTTGATAGAATCACCTTTAGCATATAATCTATGTCGCCAAGAATAGGCGCTATCTCCCCTGACATGGTTTCCAGTGAATGTTTATGAAGGTCCTTATAGACAGTATCATACAGCTCACGTTCGTGAGTTTGCAAAAACAGTTTGAGTTGTTTCAACTGCTGTTTTCTGTACTCCTTATCCTTGGTAATACCTATAGTAATATGTTTAGTTTTCAGAAAATGGTCTCTTGTCACGAAATACCCGAGTTGAACGTTTCTCGAAGCGATTCGACGATATTGGGAATATGCTCAATGTCAGTGTACTTCATTTTTGAGAGAGAAAAAAGAAAAGCAAGAGAAGGAGGCACAAAGTTTTTTTTTTAAAAAAAAGGGAGTTTATGCAAACTCTCTTTTGAGTTCAAACCTAGTTTGAGTGGATATTCGTTTTTTATTTATTTCAAAATATGGTTGCTTTACGTACGTGCCTTCTTGAGACTAGGACTATGCTTTCTTTGTATCTTTTTGCACGTTTGATAGTTAAAGGGTTAGGATATATCTATTTAGTTATTTTACAAAGTTACATAGATGGACGAGTCTGGATTGACAGTAACAGACATTTATACAGAAATCAAGCTATTCATCCTATTTTACACTTGTAAAACATTGCAACAGGTTCTCTTTCTCTCTCTGTTGTGGTGTAACGACATGAGAGGAAACAACTGAATTGTCAACTATTTCTGCTTTAGGTTATCAACTGGGTAATTTGTTACAGTACCCTGCTGTCTCACGTGTACTACATCAAAGAACATCAATTGTGAGAATCAATTGTTTATCAGTAAGTTATGTTTTGCAATTACAGCCAATGTGTACCATTGAGAAGGACTTCACTGCCCAGAAGCTATATCACAAAGTTTCTTTCTTGACTCACTTTATTAACTCGATTTATTTAGTAGATGCAAAAGTAAAATCAAAGAAACCATGCCCAAGAGATATCCGTAGAGAAACGGTACCATAAACGACTCTGAATACACTATTAATCGACATCTAAAGATATCAAAGTTGATAAACTGGGCTGTCCCTGGTTCCTTTTATGCAAAGAACAAGCATGGCTTTACACTTGGTGCACTCCAGTGTGTGTGTAGGTAAATGGCCATGAGAAAAAAAAAAGGGGTTATTTTTTTTGCATTCAATATGCTGAAATTAGTTAGAATATGACCACATTGTCAACGTTCTTTAGTTCAGTTGAGGCTTTATATGCTCTCTCTTTTCATTCAAAACAGAGTGGCAATAATATATAAATTCAGCCACCGGGAACATATTTTTTGTAATTACCGTAGCCAATCACCATTACAAACACAGCTGTATAAAAAAAACTCCAGTGTTGCACTGCAGGTTCAGTAAACCTTGTGGTATTTTTGGTTGTAAAGACAGGACAGAATGAGAGTATGTGAGCCAAATCGTTAAGATCGCCTAAATAATGTTTGGTGGCCTCTCCTGTTGATAAACTGCAGATATTTTTTTTTCTTTGTGTATCCAAAAGTTTAAACGGGCGGGAATAAAAAAATTAGTAAACACAAAGACTGAGGCATTTATTGTTATTAGATTAATAGTAGAAGTATTATGTTGATAGTATTACTTTATAGAAAAAAAAAAAAAAACAACCAGTGTAGTTGTTACGTATACAATTGTAAAGGAAAGGGAAAGAGGGGGGTATGTGAAAGCTGTTTGTTGTGGAATAATTAGGGGAGTTCCTTTTTAATCATTTTGCACATGATATATAAGATAACCAGGTAACCCATAAACACTGAATCCCATCGACTTTGCAATCTTTGCAAATCCCTCTGTTTCCACTTGGTGTTGATAAGTAAAGGCAGGGAATATAGCTCCCTCACGATGAACATGAGCCTTGACCAATGTAAATGTTGCACCTACACCGTCTAGAGGCACTTTATAATCACTTCCCAAATGTGTCGGCATATCCACCATCTAATATTATGTTTAAATATCATGCATCTGTATACTAAAACAAGTATATCTTACCAAATATCTATAGGTAGGGAATTCATAGTAACCTTCTAAAAGTACAAAATCTTCACGAATTCCTTCCTGTATTTTTCTCGAATCATCAGTTTCTTGCCAATTATTCTTGTCATATCCCCAAAACTGGTTGTCTTCACGCTGAAGTAAACAATTCGGCACAATCACGTCTGCATCCGCACGCATGAGGTCTTCAAAAATAGTCGGTGGATACTCGACCACGTCCACATCGACCCAGGCGACCCAGCTGATATCTGGTTTGAGACTGGCTGAAAGAAGCCAGTTTCTGGATCTTGCCATGATCTGACGACGCAAGGGCTGCATTTCGTATTTATGACGCTTTTCGCTTGGTAAATCAAAGTCAAAATCTTTTTGAAAGATACGGATCGAATCGAATCGGTTGGCCCATCGACTTTGGAACTTGTGAGCATACTCTTGGAGAACTTCGAGAGTTCCATCTGAAGAATCAGAGACAAGGAAGGCAATAGAGATCAAGTGGTTAGGGTAGGTTGTACGTTCAAGGAGTTCAAAGTATCTATCCAGGTACCGTGCAGCATCCTTGAGTGGAGTAAGGACAAGTACTTTTTCCTTGTTTCGCTTGGCATCTAAAGGTGAGCTTGTCAAGTGGTTAAAGTCAATCGTACTGGGCTTAGCAGAAAGTGATATCGAAACAGAGGGCATGAATCTATTGTTGGTACATTGTCTATCTGATATATTGATGCTAGAAAATAATGAAAAGAATAATAAAATGGTAACAATGATGGCAGTGATAAAGGCTCGCCTGGAGCTTAGCAGTGACAATGACATCTTTAAAAAAAGAGAGAGAGGAAGAAAAAGAAGCAAAAAGAGAGAATGAGAGAAAAGAAAGGAAAAAAAGGGGGGGGGGAGTTGAGTTTATTTTTCCTATAAAAAAACTTTTTTGTATCTGCCCTCTATTTTTTAAAAAAAAGGAGATTATATTTCCAAGAAGGGGCAACTCTTCATATATTGGACCTTCTTATTGGAATTTGTCTAATAGGAAAGCTTCTTTTTTTATCAGTGGCGTCTATCTTTTTATATTTATGGAACTATTTCCTTATTGAATCCTTTGTTCCTTTCGAAATTCTCAATTTGGATTTATAGAGCATTTTTGTGAAACTAGATCGCCCAAAAAAAAAAAGAGAGAGATAAAGACATTTAAATCCCGATATTATTGTCTCTCTTATGGGTGTTTGTTTATCATTCAGTGAGATAGATCCAATAAAAGAAATTTGTATTAAATCCAAAGAAAAGGGAGAAACTACAAATGATAGGCTGAGGATTCTATTATTAGGATGTCAAAAGATGATTGCAACACAGACATTTGAAAGATGACCAATAGGAAAATATGAGTGATCTACGTGAATAGTGACTTCTCGTGTTTTCTTCTTTTTCTGGTTACACCTGTAAGCTTGAACTTTTTCAATAAAGATACAAACCTCTGGATTATTTATCTAAGCTCACGGCAACATTTAGAGAAATAATGCATATAAAGCCTTTCTTTTTCTTTTCTTTTCTTTTTTTTTTTTTTAGGAACAGAAATGACTTTTTGTAATATTTTATAGAAAATTCTTAATACTTTTCAGTAATCCACTATAAGAAATGTTTATTGTGCCCCAAATTACTTTAAATTCAGTCGCTTATTTTCAGTATTATTACTACAGCGCTTTGATTGTATTGAGCTCGTGTGGTATCTTTTGTCGTAGGAATACCCAATTTAATGATTGGAGGGACACTTATATCACCAGAACAAGGCAATCGTCGAATTTAAGCATCCACTAACAACTATGTGAGCACCTGCTAGAAACTTGACATAATAAGGTTGCAACTGGATGCAAGGAAATAGACATTTTCTTTATTTATCAAGAATATTACTTCCCCCTATTTTTATATCAAGACATTAATGGATAAAATGGGTTTATTCAGTAAAACCAATAGTAAGTAAAGTATCTTTCTTACTATCCAAAGGTTTTCTTTTTTATAGGACATGACCCAACTACATAGGCTTTGATATTGAACAATCATTTATTTCATGCTTAAGGCAAATAGAGTTACACAAATGGGCGTCCGCTCGATAAACGACTGTGCCCTTTCTTTTCTTTTCTTTTTTTTTCTAATTGCACTTTTAAACACGCGTGATATGTTTGTGACTATTACAACCGATGGAGAAGACATTTACAACTTGGAGATTGATAGTCAAATGGCTATTGAAGATCTAAAGGCACTTTTAGAAGCAGAGGTAACTGTTTTTTCGTTCATTCACATCATGACTCACGCATATACCAGTCAGGAGTTCCACCTGATATGCAGCGTTTATTTTATCATGGAAAAGAATTATCAGAACTTAAAAAAACACTAGAAGAGTATCAAGTTGGACAAAATGAAATGATACACATGCAACGAATTCAACAAGCAGCGCCAAGGTAAAAGCAATAAAAGAATAAAGAAGGAGACTAATTGCATAATAGTCATCCCGACTTTGATGCTATGCGTCAACATGTCCTTCAAGATCAACGACTTTTACAACAATTAGAAAGGGTAATGCATTGCGCGTCTTTTTTTATATATCCGTATTATTAATAATATCAAATAGACAAATCCCGAATTAGCGCATGCAGCACGTCATGATCCTGCAAAATTCTCAACCATGGTCGAACAGATTGAACAATCTCGTCGTGCAGCAGAAATTCAAAAGGCACAATTAGCAGCCCTTAATAATGACCCCTTTGATATCGAAGCACAGAAGCGCATTGAAGAGGCTATCCGTCAGGAAAACATAGCAGCCAACTTGGAAGCGGCTATGGAGTATAACCCAGAGTCATTCACAAGAGTGACACGTCTTTATATTAATGTAGAAATCAACAATAAGAAATTGGTTGCTCTGGTTGACTCGGGAGCTCAGAGTACAGTGAGTAAGTATCTAAAACAGCAAAAAAAAAAAGTGACTGACACCTTGTCTCTAGTTAGTCCAGAAACAGCAGAAGCGTGTGGGCTTATGCGTCTGTTAGATACCCGTTTCAGTGGAGTTGCTAAAGGTGTTGGAACGGCAAAAATCCTGGGTCGTATTCATAGTGCACAGATGAGGCTTTCCAAAAACTTCTTTTTGACTTGCTCGTTTATTGTGTTAGAAGGAAAGGGTTCAGAGTTGCTCTTTGGGCTTGATATGTTAAAGAAACATAGGGCATGCATTGATCTGCGTAAAAATGCATTAACCTTTGATGATTGCGATATTCCATTTTTAGCAGAACATGAACTCCCAGAGAAGCAGCGTAGGATAGAGGCAAGTTTTTGTGAGTTTCTATAAAGTGTATGTAGGCTAACCATTTAATAGATTCATGGAAGTGAAGATGAGATACCTCCCGCTGACCCTAAGGTGGCTATACCTGCAGCTGCAGAAGCAGCAGGAGCATCATCAGCCGGTGGACTGTCGTCATCATCTAATACACAGAGCAAATTCTCAGAAAAGGATATTAAACTACTTACAGATATGGGAGTGAGCCGTCAGGAAGCCATTCATGCGTTGGAAATGGCAGGAGGAAACCCGGATTTGGCAGCAAGTTTATTGTTTTAGGGAATCCGTCATGTTACACGACTTGTGTTTACTTGCTATCCATATTTGGCTATGAAGATGTCCTTTTTTCTTCTCCTTTTTTTCTCTTCGTCGTTTTTCTTTCTTCTTTTTGTTTATCTTGTTTTTTTCTTACTTTTTGTTTTACCGTCAAAAATGGTAAATAATAAAGGCTTTAAAGACAACTTTGACATTGATTGTTTTATGCCTAGAATCATGCTGCTACAGACCCAGAGCTTTATTATATAAAGCAAGAACGCATAGGTACACAATAAAAAAAAAGGGCGATATATACTTATTTCTTTTAGGCAAGGGCTCGTTTGGTGAAGTATACAAAGGGTAAAATACAAGTCAAACGAGATAGGCCACAGTTTTAACCTTTTTGTATTTTAGCATTGACAAGAGAACAAATAAACCAGTTGCTATAAAAGTCATTGATCTTGAAAGTGCAGAGGATGAAATAGATGACATTCAACAAGAGATAGCCATCTTGTCTCAGTTGGATTCACCCTATGTCACAAAGTAAGGATCAAGCGATCGAGTGGTTTGTAATCCCTATTTTTTTTGCTAAGGCAAAACTCCTTTTATTTAGGTACTATGGTTCATACTTGAAAGGTACAGGGTTATGGATTATCATGGAATACTGTGCGGGAGGATCATGCAGTGACCTGGTATGTATATACATGAATAAAAGAAATGCCTGAGCTCACAAATACATCTCCCTTGGGGGTTATATAGATGAAAATGGGAACAATACGTGAAGAATACATTGCTATCATCTTGAAAGAATTATTGAAGGGGTTAGATTATCTTCATAACGAAGGAAAGCTACATAGAGATATTAAAGGTAGAGTGTGTATATACATATAATTCATGGCTATTTACATCTTTTCAAAGCTGCAAATATCTTGCTAAGCGCAAACGGTGAAGTAAAATTAGCTGACTTTGGTGTATCGGGGCAGGTAAAATGAATTGTTTATTATTACAAATATGGTAATGTGAAAACACTTCTAACCAACCCTTTTAGATAACAGCAACATTGACCAAAAAGAACACATTTGTTGGAACTCCTGTAAGTTGCCTAAACTATTAGTGACTTCATGAGGATAATAACATCTCTTGTTCAGTTTTGGATGGCGCCTGAAGTTATAAAGCAATCAGGCTACGATTTCAAGGCTGATATTTGGTCTCTTGGCATCACAGCTATAGAACTTGCCAACGGCGAGCCACCTTATGCAAAAATGCATCCGATGAAAGTACTCTTCCATATACCCAAAAATGATCCCCCTCAGCTTGGCCCTCCACATAGCAAAGCTTTCCGAGATTTTGTCAGTTTATGCTTACAAACTAGTCCAGCTAACGTAGGGTGAATCATTTTATATGCAAGTCATGTCACTCATTTTTTTCTCTATCTTTACAGAGACCTACAGCCAAAGAACTTTTGAAGCACAAGTTTATAAAGAGCAGCAAGAAGATAGCCTACCTTACAGAACTAATTGAAGGACATGAACGCTGGCTAAGCATAAATGGCCGTGATAACGAGTCTTCAGATGAAGAAACTAAGTAAGTGCTTTATATGTTTACACTGGCGCGATAGTAAACATATATACGCTTTTTTTTTTCTCTACCAGGGTCGATGTGGAAGATGACGACGGCTGGGATTTTGGAACAGTCAAGGCAGCAGCAAGTCCGCTACCAAAACCTGCAGCTCCACAAATGCAAACGTCACCAAGTCAATACTCTATCACTCATCTTAATGGTGTACCATCATCACCCTCTATGCAACAATTACCTCGAACAACACCCATAGGCCAGTCCAACCCACAATCTTCATCCCCACATCCTGCGTCAAGGGTCCATATGCTTATGGTAAGTTGAATGGCTCCCCTAGTTAAGAATGCGTTTTGAGAAGCTTCAGTGAAAGGGCTTACATTCATTAAATAGGCTAAATCTGCACATATGGACGCCCGACGCGGCTTAGGCGAATTTGAAGATACAAGTCAAAATACAGTTAGAGCTGCCGACAGCTCAGCAAATAATCGAGCATCCAACAGAACTAGTTTGATACAGAAGGCAATGAACTTTAGCCCGCTTCCTCAATTACCAAGTAAATCTATGTCATCCAGAAGTATTAGCACAATTGCTTCTGCAAAGACGAATAATGGTGATGCCCAGATTTTGGAAACGATACTGCCTATACTTGATAAGGTAGTTATATATATATATATATATATGTAATATGACTGTAGCTTATATGAACTGTATGATTTTAGCTTCAAAAGAATTGTAAAAATCATAAGAGTTTAGCAGCTATGGAATCTTTGCAAAAATCATTGATTTCGGTGGAAAGAGAGCTCCCAGGCACTGTAAAAACTTTATTCCAAGAAGTGTCTCAATTACTGTAAAAAAACACAACAAACAACAAAAAAGAATAAAGAAATGCTTTTTATGATTACTATATTGATTATTGAATAATGACAGAGTCTTTGTCAATATGCTCTTGGATTAACTGATCAACAAGTGTCCTCACGTTTTTTCGTTCTGCCCTTGTCGCTTTAATCTCTTTCTCCAAGTTAAACTATGATAGTCATCAGCTTTCTTCTACATTTAGCAAGTTATAGATTAGTCCTACCTCTTGCCTGATACTTTCTTCCTGAAGAGATATGATCTTGTCTTTTAGGATATTTATTGTATCCACATACGTTCGAATTAAATTATCCTGTGATAATTTATTAGTATGATTATAACACTATGGTTTCTTATTTACATCCTGTGGTCTCTTTTTTGCATTAGTCGTTTCTTCATTTGCTTGATCCTCAACCTCTCTTAATTTTTGTTTGTGTTTTTCATTTAACTCTTCTATATTTGACTTTATATAAAAGTTTAATTCTAGTTGTAAATAAAGCCCCTTATACAAAACCAACAGCCAATAAGCATAATTGCTCTTCATACACTTGTTCCTTAAGCGCATGTTTTATTTGCAATGATACTATATAATCTGATGGTTAGATAAACTGCTTGATAAAAAAAAAAAACAGCATACAAATATCGGCTTGTAACCTAATAATTTTATGTTCTTTTTCCATATTTGACAGTATTTGTGTCTTTTTCAAATAATCCATCTGTGCTTGCTTTGCAGATATGTACTGGTTTGTTTTTCTTTAAAAAAAAAGATATCGACAATAATCTCTTTAAAGACTTACGTTCATAATCAAGTCATGTCTTTGGGATTTCTTTAACAAGCTGGTTAATAAATGGCATGTTAAAAACAAGGTATACTTACATGAGCAACAATACCGTTTCGAAGAGCAACACATCTGATACACTTGATCTGTTCCACAAAATCCAAGCACATTTTCATTTCTTCAAGATATACACCTGGACGTTCCTAATACATACAGGCTCAGTGTCAGATCTCCTGATCGTTTCATTCAGGTATACATTAATTAGAGACACCACATGAAACTTTACTAGTCCTCCCAAGAAACCAGAAAGAATGTCAGTAAGGACATAGCTATCCGTTGGAACATGGCCATTGAATTCAAAAGAGGCTATCAGATCAATAGAATCTCCTATACAAATATTTATAAATCATTATTGAGGCATCATATTTCATGTTTACGAAGTTTAGCAAATGAATAGTAAATGTTGGGTGAACTCTCAATCTTTGGAGTGATAGATAGAAACCTTGGATGCTTTAGGTCCACTATGGTAAAGCTGTGCTGTCGTCGTCTTTCTTTGAGCGTTATCCTAATTTTCAAAACAAATGGATATATTGAACCTATTTTGATCAATCTCCATATATCAGCTATTCTTTGTGTCTTTGTCATCAAACTGTCCACTCCATTGTTCAAAATATCGGAATCTATTGTTGTTTTCATATTGAATTTTTAGACAAGCGTTTTTTTTTTTTATTACTTGAGTAATGTCTGTTATCTCCTATATCATAGCAGTATTCATCTGTCACGCCTAAATAGACATATTCCACAGTTGCACCTGTTTCCAGTCCTTTTTCTAATAAGCTTAGGATATACTTAAAGTCGCGATGTCTAACAGTGAAAAAACAAGTGCAATCAGCAAGATATATTGTGGCAGCTCATCTTTACCTTCTAAGTAGTGCAGAAACCTCAGCTCTTGTAATGGAAAGTGAGATAAAAGATGAAAACTAGAATAATTTACTTACCCTACACTCAGAAATAACAAGCCTACATCATATCCTATTCTTTATGTTAGGACATTTCTTGATCATGAGTAGTTTACCGTCAATAAAGGAAGTAACTAAATCTTCATATTCTGAAAAGATATTGTTTTCTGTCGATAATACACATTTGCTTATGGACCATGTGTGTCTATAGATTAAAAAAATATCAAATATGCAAAGGAGGGGCTATATTATAAGATGGTACTCAGTCATGTTGTGGCTACCTTAAAAGTGGTCTAGGTTAACATAACATTGTATTAATTATTTCGTTTACTTTTTAATAAAAGTCTATTGCTCTCCTCTCTAACTGTATAATAGGTCGAGGACTTCAAGTCTGCTTCAGAAGCAGGTAGTATCCATACAAGGCTATTAGGAGTGGATATCTCCATGAATTTTTTTTTGTACAAAGAGAAAGAAAGAAAGACGAAAACGATACTATTATCTATTTACGTTGACAACTCTGTAACTGAGAGGGACGAAAAGATTGCGCGGTAGATAACTATTATACTAGGCGCATGTTATGCTTTATTATAAAGTAGAGTTTGGTCTATGGCGTGTCAAGCGAGTGACTTTTCCTATGCACTTTGATGTTCCTTCCATGAACAACACACGAGAACCTATTCGAAGATAACACGGTTCGTGTATAAATCTAAAAGTACATCGTCCCTGATATCCTGAAGGAATAGAAGAACCATCCGTGGACGGTGACAGTGTCTGATCATCTTTCATGTCCATAGTTTCAATGCGTCGAACACTCAAAGGCTCTATAGATATCACCCGAGCATGCTGTTGAATAGACCCTGAATGGATCATACCATTAGTGCCTGCAGAAACACCAATTGCATGGTAAAGAACCATAATCTCTGCTTCGAATTCAAAAAAACTCTGCGGATCGTCCGTGTCCAGTAAGACCATTCCTTTATGTAGTTTCCATATATCATTATCTATAGCTTCTAGAGCAAGCGTTGCTGCCTGTCCACAATGGACATAACGTGCAGGTATCCGGTGTCGGTGAATGGATGTCACTTTTACTTTTATGAATTCTCCCTTCGAATTCGGGCCAAGACTGTATTGCTTATTTTCTCCTACATTGATTCGTCCCTGAGCAAGTACTCCTCCGACTACAATGCCAACATCTACACAAGGTACATGAGTATGTTGTATTTATACTTTTTTAAAAGTTTTACCTGGTATATTATACACCTCTTCTATTTGAAATTCTATTGATTCTTCTAATAATTCATCGTATCCCATCCTTGCTGGCTGCGGCAGGTGATGTATGAATTTTAACAGTAAATCCATATTGGCGCCAGTGACATTTGACACCATGAATATAGGTAATTCAGGCCCTCTACGGGAGAACTGTGATGTACATGTGGCCAAATCATTTTCGCCCTGTATCACCACCGGCACCTTACTCATCCACGGTGACTTCAAGACGGATAAGAGTGAGCAGAGAGTATTTGTGAGCTGCACTTGAGTGGCGGTATCAGCCTTTGTGATCACAACAAATACGGGTATATCCAACATCACGGCAATGGAGAGGTGTTCCTTTGTCATACCTGTCACGGTACCTGCATTACCCGCAATGACTAAGCATGCATAGTCTGGGGCGTAGCCCATAAGACCTGACATGGTTGTACGAAAGTATTTTGGATATCCACAAGTATCCAAGAAGGTCACTATCTTATGGCTTGATTCACAAATTTGTTCCCAAGTATTGATATTGGTTGTGGCGTAGTTGATAAGCTTGCCTTCTGCATCATATCCAATGATCTCATGCGAGATAGAAGAACTTCTGCCGGACTCCAATTCATGTCGATGTCGCATTGAATTTAGCCTTGCCTTCCCCTGTCCATTGTCCTTGGCACCATGACATATGTGGCCTATTAATGTTGATTTGCCTGCACCCAGTGCACCTACCAAGACAATGCGTAGGTCTGTAAAATGCTGTCCATCATCCTCATCTGTCAATTTCTTTCTTATCACAACTTCCGCTACTTTATGATTTTTTGATTTGCCAACTTGAGGGTTCTTCAAATTTAGCTGGCTCAAGCTGATTTCTTGAGTGGAGCTAATATCAGCATTTAAGGAGTTGGCCATTTTACGAAGATTGTTTATGGAGCAGTTTAATTCATCTGGACTAAGACCTTTTTTTTGTAAGTTTTTGAGTGAATCCTTTTCTCTTTTTCCATACCTTTGATTGTTCCATCATCGTCTATGCCTATTTCATAAATGGCCTCTCCATTTCCTTCCGCTAATCTATAGTAGAATAAGTTTTCCCCTTTCTTTTTTTTTGACATTATGATGCATTTTTGACTTGCCTCCACTTCATTTGAGTCACCAAATGCTCTAGGCGTTCAACAGACGGGTTGACCAATTTAAGCTGGTAAAAGCATAAGTCTCACTCTCTTTTATAATTGTATTCAAAAGAACCTTGTATTCTATATTTCCTTCGCTATCAGCTTCTGGGGGTAGTGTGCCATAAACACAACAGTTGAGTAAAAGTGAGCTGTGTGATTGAGGCAAGTCATTCGCCATTGGATGTTATTATTGATAATTTCTGATAAAAAGAGTTAAAACAGTTGAGGAAAATGCAATTTATTAATTCTTTGTTTGAATGAGTAATAGTTGCGCATGAACTTTGTTCTGAGTCTAAATATAGATGAAGTTATTGGCTGCGCCATAATTAAAGGCTCTCCCTTAGCCATCAAGACGGTCATTGTAGGAATTATGATATTCCTGAGCTGTTTCAGTCTACGGGGATGATGATTTTCTGTAGATCTTTTAAAGAAGGCACTCTATACCAGATTATATCATTACTATAAACATAACAGTGTCCTTTGTAGACGTCATGTGACCTTCAAGTGGCCCTGGAATTACATTCTTCCTTACTTTGGGGGATGACTGTTTGATAAAAATCACTCTGCTACAAAAGGTTGAAGAAGTACTTTAAAAGTTCAAATTCCAAAAATTTTGCATTATTCTGAAATTTGAGTTCCTTAAATCTTCTGGCGCATTTATGCTGCAACGATCATCCAATGCCAGTTAGCTTGGGTACTTGTCGCCGATCTCTTGGCAACACGTTCCACAGCAGCAACTATTGTTCCTTCAAAGCGTATTCCCTTTTACGCAAATTAGAATTATATATTCAATTCATCTTTCTGTTGAATTCATCGCCATCATCTTCATTTTGTAACTACACGCGTTCCAGATAATGATCAAAAAAGTTGCTCTAAAGAGTAAAGAAGAATCTATCCATCTCTTAACCTTATCATTATCTGTGTACTTGTGTGTTTACTATTTTTTCTTTAATTGATTACTTACGTGAGCTCAAGCAGTCGATATTACTATTGTTCCTCAAACTTAATCTATTTTATGTTTGTATCACTCTTCTTGCTAACAAATTCGCTGTCTTCTCTCATTGTACAGCTAAAGATAAACATAGAAAGGTCGGTCGTGATCTATCGTCATCTTGTTCTATTAATGTAACCTAGAAAATCAAAAGTCATTCCACCAAAAAACAAACAAACTTGTGTTGATTTAACTTTTTTATTTATAGACACTTGTTGAATTGTTTCATCAAAACCTAAAATGTCATTCTACTCATTTGTGATCCCATAGCTAAAGGTATACAGTTCACAAACTTGGAAGAGGAAAAACAATATACAGGACTGTCATAAAGGTGTGATCATCCTATTCCTACTCGCACCCTCAACGCAGCAGTAACAGAGAACATCTGCAATTTCTAACGGAGCCTAAAAATAGAAATGATCTACATGAAATCTAATTGTTCCTTTTTTATATTTCTGTCTTTCTTTGTTTCCATGGAAATGGGGGCTTCAACAGAGTCTAGTTTAACAAAATATATAAAGTCAAGTTTTATACTTTCCTTCATATTTTTATTTTTACTAGCTGTTGGAAGATACATTTATGGTATTCACGAGGGGCTTGGTTTAATTTTTTTAGGTACTAAAATATATTAAAAATAGAACCAAAGGATCAGAATAGATGCCACAGCATGTTGAATGAAGGCTGGTGGGTTGATGACACTTTAAAGTCATGGCAACCGGCCAGTTGTATGATGCACACATACGGACCACCAGAAATCTCGGCCTGTCTGAATCACTCTCGCATTGTCTATGTAGGCGATTCCGTCATCAGGGAACAGTTCTTTTCTGCAGTAAAGCTCATCGACCCTCATGTCAATACAACAGGAGAGCCTCATACAAACAAAATGTACGACTTTAATAAAGAAAACTTGGTGTATGAATTCTGGTGGGACCCATACTTGAACGAGACGACAAATATCTTGCGTGGTTCACATACACCTCGACCTAGCCTGCTTGTTTTAGGAACAGGTCTATGGCAAATGAGATACTTGCAAGACGACGATTATTATGAGGAATGGAAATCGAGTATAGATCGGGTATTGGAATCGGTCGAGTCTAGGGATATCGCAGATACTGTTTTGCTTGCGCCGGTTGAAGTACCAGTCTATGACAAACTAGGAGAAGAGCGGGCTGCAAAGATGACTGTTGAAAAGGTCAATGCTATGAATGATTACTTGAAGGCAAAGCAGGATACAGTGAACGCTAGAGTACCTTTTGCTATTCCTTTTGTGTGGAATGGCATCAGTCTAACTTCCTCCAACCATACCCAAGATGGACTTCATTTCAGCCCAGCAGTGACGACTGTACAAGCCCAGATAGCACTTAATTTTAGATGCAACAATCAGCTTGACAAAAAGTTTCCGATGACAACAACATGTTGTTACCAGTATCCAGTTCCTAAGTGGTACCAAAACGTCCTGTTCTTTTTCTTCTTTATTTGGATACCTGTTGGATGTCTTGTTCTCACTCACTCAGGTAATATGGCCAATAGTCAATTGCAGTGTACGCTAATTGATATACATATGTATAGGCATTACATTAAGCGCAATCCAAAGACCCTTTCCAGAACAAAAGGTTTCAAGTGCACTGTTTCTGTTTGGCCTTTGTACAGTTTACATGTATTTCTGTGATCGAACACAGCTGTTTGGGAAGATCCAAAAACATTTTGATGCTACTGTATTTACTGCCCTGATGATGGTAGTTGGTGTTTTAGGATTCATTAAATTGAAGCACAAGACAGAAGGAGATCAAGGATTTCTTAATCGCCATCAGACAGACGAATGGAAAGGTTGGATGCAGGTCATCATCCTGGTTTATCATTTTTGCGGTGCATCTGGAACATCGGGTATCTACAACGCAGTGCGTATCCTCGTAGCTGCTTACTTGTTCCAAACCGGCTATGGCCACTTTTTTTTCTTTTACAAAAAGGCGGACTTCGGCATTGGCCGCATCTTGAACGTAATGGTCCGATTGAACTTGCTGACATTTGTACTTCAATACTTGATGGATACGGATTACCTAAGCTACTACTTTACTCCTTTAGTATCTTTCTGGTTCTTTGTCATATGGACCATGATGTACATTGGAAATCAATGGAACAAGACTCCATCCTTTTTACTTGCCAAGTTGGCAGTGTCATGTATCCTGACGACGGCTTTTATCAAGGTTCCTGGAATCTTGGAATTTGTATTTGACATACTGCAGGTTACTTTCAACATTCACTGGAATCCTGCTGAATGGCGTTTTCGATTAGCATTAGATGCCTATATTGTTTATGTTGGTATGCTGTGTGCTTATGCATATATCATGATGACAGAATACAAACTTACAGAACACCCTAAATGGCCCATCATGAAGAAGACAGCCCTCGGTCTATCTGTGATAGCACTCGTATGGTACTTTTGGTTTGAACTAAGTCGCGAGGATAAATTTGCGTACAACCAAGTGCATCCGTACATCTCATGGATTCCCATTCTTGGCTTTGTTGTACTTCGCAATGCCAACGCATACTTGAGAAACACGCATTCCGAATTTTACTCATTTATTGGCAAAATATCTCTTGAAACGTTTATTGGGCAATTTCACATGTGGTTAGCTGCAGATACGAAGGGGTTACTTGTTCTCTTAATCAACCCTGCTTGGATACACGGCATTGGTTGGTGGATTAACTTGGCGTTTTCAAGTTGTTTATTTGTCTTTGTTTGTTATTACCTTGGTCAAACCACACATGAAATTTCCACATGGATTTGCGCTAAAGCCCAACCGGATACACCAAACTCAGGGAAATATCAAGCAGTGCCTCTTTTGCCTACTAACAAAGGTGACTCATCCAACACGATTCAGACAGTTTCTTTGGACAATACAAAGCCAGAAGAAGAAGTAGGCGAAGAAGAGATTTGGAACAGCTCGGATCTAGGACAGAAACCCGGTTTGTTTCAGAGAATATTAAATGATACCCGTGTAAGAGTACTGTTGTTTTTTACAGTGATGAGTCTTGTCAACCATTTGTGAATAAAATGATGTTTCGGAAATTAATTTTGCCGTGTCTGTTGCGAGCCGGAGCTCTCTCTCTGTCTTTTTCTTCAGAACACGCCATCATTTGCCATCTGTCCTAAAAGCGAGAGTTCAAGGAGCATAGGAAATACCCCCCTCTCTTTTATTCATCGCTTGTCGAAATGGTAAACTTTTAATACATTGATGGAATGGATGGATTAATATATATTCGTATGTAGCCTTCTCAAAAGTCATTCATCACCAAGGTTAAGCTCGGCAAGGCCAAGAAGCAAAACCGTCCTTTGCCTCACTGGTTCCGTCTCAAGACTGACACCAAGATTCGGTAAATTTATAATGTCAAATTTGAATGTGTGTAGACATTAAACTCTATTGCTTTAGTTGGAATGCCAAGAGACGTAACTGGCGTCACACCAAGTTGAACATTTAATTAGTTCAATACACAAAGACATGGATGACACAAAACAATTATATAAAAAGCGCAACTCAAGTATTGTCAGTTTTTCTCGACTAATAAACAGTTCTATATGTTGCAGCAATTTTATTGATTTTGGGCAGATTGAGCACTAGGATAGGGAAAGGGAAAGTATGTTATTTAGGGGGTGAATTTGTGTACGTAAGAGAGAGAGATGAAAAGGGAAAACGTGATCTAACGTGTTCCCTTATTTTTCTCTTTCTTTTTTACTCCTTATTTGAAAGGATATCAAATGGATGAGAGTGATGTCAGCCTTGAACAATATAGCTGTATGGGCTGGACAACTGGGCGTTGTTTTGTATTTGTGTATGCACACACACCTTAGTTCTGATAACACAAAATAAGAATAACTCTCGTTTACATCATTGTAACGTTCCTGCACAGTTTATGCCATAGATTCGAAATGATTCATAGTATAGGCTGATTTTTATACATTAGCATTTAAACTAAATGATGCTTGTACGCACTATAAGGGATATTCCTGCACGTCATCATGAGATGCATTATGTAAGTCATAGAGGATGGTGATAGACGGTAAATAATGCAAATGTGTGTGTATGTGCGGAATATGCCTTTTTGTTAACCCTATACCTACACGCGCGTTAAAGACTATATAGGTCTGATGACTTAAAGGATGATTATAGTAGTGGCAATAATAATGGGATGATATGGGTGATGGATATATTCTTTGCGCCCTTATAGAATGGCCATGTCACCGACCCCGCAAATGATAAGATGATCGTTGTCCTGTGTTGCAAATCAACTTGTCAAACCTTCTATACGCCATATGATAAACTTACTAAAAACGACAAATAAATTAAGGTTAACACTAGGGAAGGGGATGTTCTCTGTTGTTGTTGTTGTTGTTGTTGTTGTCGTCGTATATTTAGATCAACTTGCCTCGTACTCGTTTATTTAGTTCTTGCTATGTATAGTCTTTCCATAAAAAGGAAAAATAAAAGGGGAATAAGGAGGTGTGGGATCCTAAAAGAAAGAGGAAATGTTTACCTTGTTTACAGCGTCTAGACTCGTCTCACTCATGAGCTTTTTGTTTGTTAAAAAATATGAAGCGGGGAACACATTAATAAGGAGATGTAAAAAGAGAGAGAGAGAGAAAGGACAGAGAGGTATAGTTGTAATAGCCTTGTGCAGTACTTGAATAAGTAGGTCAAAGCTGTCAATTGCCCTAAGGTCCACCCCATGACCGTTTTTAAATCACTTAATTCATGTCAAAAACACTAAACAAAGTATATATTTTTAGCCTAAAATGGCCCTTTCCTTTCTTTTTCTGTATTCTCCCTGCTTCTAGATTAATGTACAAAGGGCCACACTATGGAGCATGGGCCAAAAATACGTATAAATACCCTCGTCTTTTTTCTTTCCCTTTCCTTTTCCCCTACACTTCTTTGGAAAAAATAAAATAAAAGAATAGATCAATGTGTGATTATCCACAGCCTCCTGTTACCATTACTATTTATTCTAGTACTCGTAGACGCATTGTCACAACTAGCATGGCTTTTGATATTAAACCCTTGAACCTACAAGGCGGACAATGGTAAAGGAGAACTTTCTCTAAAATGAATTGACACTTATAGCTAATTATAGCTCCTGGTGTGGAAAATATGGACATAAAAGACATATCTGTCCCTTGCTTAAATAATGCGATGTGTATATGATATACACATATACTCCAAGACTTTTCAATTATCAACTATGTTTTATTACACGTATACCAAAACACAATTTCAAGGCCTTGAATAAGTTTTAATTATGTATTATTCTATGTATTACTCTTTATTCAGTTGTATATATACACATCTATACCTTCCTTTTTCGTTATACCTTTTGTTACCATGCCAACTATTGCTTTCTTTGCTTTTCTTCCCTTTCTTACGTTTTATTATTTCTTGCTTATATACAAAAAGTACTTTACGTTTCTATGCATTTCAATAAACTATCTTTATTTGATTTATGCGTCGGAGCGTTCCTTATTAGAGCGAAAGAGTGTAACATCTGTAACTAATCATGTCACTCTTTTGTTTATTACACATGTATACTCATGCTTGACATGTGTTCTGAGTTTTGTGGATCTTCTCTCTTGCCCTATTTTTTTTTCGTAATTTTTTTTTTTTAATTGCTTATAATGCCAAATGCAGATCTTTACATGGGAAGTCGACCATCACGGCAAAGACGACACTTGCCTACTGCAATAACGAGTTCTGTAACAGAAAAAAGACCAGCGAATGAACGAGGGAAACGACTGTCATTATTAAAAATGACATTTGGTAATGATTCACAGAGACTTAAAGATGACAGTACAAAAAAGACGACAGCCTCCAAACGATTCAAGGGACATGAATTGAAGAAGAGTTCAAATAGGAAAACCGTCATTTGGTTCATCAGTATACTCTGGTTACTCTTTATCCTATTTCGCGTCTTTTTTTCCCTTAAACAACAAAACCTTGGTTATTTGAGCCTAGTTCACTTTATATCCAATCTGGTGAATGCACGAGCCACCTAATCTTTATTTTGTGTATGTGTATATATATATATTTAAAATAGGGGGGGGGGGAGAAAGACTGAGTGATCGAGACAGAGAAGTAGAAAAAAAAAGGGGGGGAGTACTAAAAACTGTAAATGACGCACTTTCCTTTTTGACAAACATCGTCAAAGTATGTACAAAGATTATGTTCCACACCCCCCTAATCTTAAATAAACTTAAAAAGGACCTCTCTCTTTTCTTCAGCCTGTTTCTCTCTCTCTCTTTTTCTTGTCTTTTTTATTTATTTATTATTCTTTAAAGATGCCAAAGAAAGCGATATACAAACAACGCTCTATGGTTCAAGATTTTTCTGGTTTATACACGAATGGTACAAGGTCATGGGAGGATAAGCAACAAGCAACGCTTGATAAACTTACACATCCAGAATGGGGAGTTATAAAAGAAGAAGAGTTTCGTCCATTGACTCATAAACATCAAAATGACCTAGAAGATCTTCATCGAAATGGTCAGTTCATACAGGATTTCTATTTCTGGCAGGCTAATTTAGGTGGCTACTGTATGGCTGACATGGTTCAAAGTAAGCTGATAAATACTACATTGACTACTAATAACTCACAATCAACAGAAGTGCTCGTTTCTTCTGAAGGCGCGTTTCCTTTAGTAAGACGTATTGTCGATGGTGCGCCACATCCTGGAAGAAGAAGAAAGAAGCGCTCAGATTAATTTTTTTTTACATGTGTGCGTGTGTTTATGATAATGGATCTGGTAATTCATGGCTGTATATTTGACAAACAATAGTAATAATAATAATTATAATAAAAAGGAGAAAGTTTTTATAAGGAGTTTTTTTATATAAATGACCCACTTCTTTTTTTTTAAATTATTATTGCTGTTGTTATTTAAATACATAATCTATAACTGACATATCGACCGGCAGTTTCACTCTCTCTTAAAATTTTGACAACCTACATAATGTGTTATGTATTTCTCTCTTTATTTCATTATGAATTATTACCTGTCCACGCTTTAAGCCATAATATCTAGCAACTGGATCCGTATGTTGAATACGTGGCAATTGGGTTTCTTTCAAACGGCTATAAAAAAGAATTAATCAACTGTTCTACTTAAAGCCCATTACTTACTATCTCTGCAACAAAGTAGCCTTTTCTTCTGGTGTCAATACTTCATGTTTAGGTACCAATACATGATGTGTAATATTGACTAGTAACTCATTTTCTTGGAAAGATTCTAATGTATGCTTTGAAGGTAATTGTTGAATGACCTATTATATTTCGTTTAGTTTTCATGCTACTCTCATTCATTATGTACATCATACCTTATTTGCTGAGGAAGTCATACTCTTTTGATAAATACAGATACCCTTGGGGATTTGCTGTTGTGCCATACGTTCGACATAACTAATAATGTATAAGTATACAAATGAATGTATATTCATAATTATATTTACACTCTTAAAGGTTTAACACCGACTGAGGGATCTTTGGGAAAGAAGACAAGCAGTTGGTCAGTTGGATCGTCCTTTTTTTGCACTACAAATGTCAATTGATCTCGACTAGGAGAATGTTATTAAAATAAATACGCGTGTATGTATAGTAAAATCAATACTTACTCAACATCACCAGAAGGAGCAAATGTACGCTTAAATGACTCCAAATCCATATCAAGCTCTGATTGAGAGACTAAATATCCCTATAATAACGTCTTAATCCTCTTTTTCTCTCGATGCTAATTTAATCTTATTTTACTCTATCATGAACCATTTGATGCGCAGTACGAAAAACTCTCCATAATCTAGTTGCCTCGTTGCTGTGACCTGAATCCATTATGATGTGATGATGCTCGCTTTTTTTTTTTGTATGTTGTGTTCAAAAGAAGAGTTTTTTTTGTTTTTTTTTTTCTTTTTTTTTTTTGAAGAAAACAAAAATCACTCAAAGGTGTAAACGTGACTGCAAAATTTTAGCCACACACATTACACACAACCCAGCACTTGCGGTCTGTCATTTGTTTTTCTCCTTCATGCGATTTCCCCTTCAGCCGTCGCTAGGGACAGTGTTGGCGATCCTGACTTGTCTTCAAGCGTTTGGAGTATACATTTATCTGAAGGGATTTCTTTTAACACGACAGACATTGAATATACGTGGGTATTCACGCACTCCCTGGGACCGTCTCCCTCTCTCATCTGCCTCATCACCGACCGTGTTGCCTTCTATTTCATCTGGATATGCATTTAATCGAACCATCATAATTGTCATTGACGCATTACGTTTTGATTTTTCAGTACATAGCAACCACACGGATCATTACCTCAACAAGCTTCCTGTGATTCAACGACTCTTGGATACTCGGCCTCAGTCGTCACTTTTATTTCAATTTCGTGCTGATCCACCTACAACGACGATGCAGCGCATCAAGGGGTTGATGACAGGATCACTACCTACTTTTATCGATGTCGGTTCTAATTTTGCTTCATCCGAGGTACAAGAGGATCACCTTTTGCATCACGTCAAACAGCGCTACAATAATATTTACTTTATGGGAGACGATACCTGGGTCCACTTATATCCGGATGTCTTTGATCGACCCGACCGTACCTTTGACAGCGACAGCTTCAAGATGCTTGATCTCGATTCAGTGGACGATTCGATCTTGTCTCACCTTTGGCCCCTGATGGCCAGTGACGACTGGGAACTCGCGGTCGCTCACTTTTTAGGGGTTGATCATTGTGGACATACCCATGGTCCGTCTCACCCCAACATGGCAAGAAAACTCAACCAGATGAACACGGTGATTGAAAGGATTTTGGATCAGGTCGATAACAATACCTTGTTTATTCTCATGGGCGATCATGGCATGTCTCCCGAGGGAGATCACGGAGGAGAAAGCTTGGAAGAGCTCATGAGTACTCTGTTTATTCATTCTGGAAGGCCGCTAGGTTTAGGTTCACATCCTGAGCCACAGGAAAAAACGTACTACCGACATCTTTTTGAACGTGTTCATGATGCCCGGGTGAATAGGCTTGGATATGACATAAAGGCTATTTCGGAAAGGTTACGGTACGATGCTTCAAGCTATCCTGTCGTAGCTCAAGTGAATCTCGTGCCTACACTATCGTACCTTTTACAAGTCCCTATACCTTTTGGAAATCTTGGTGCTATCATACCTGACCTATTGTTACCTGACAAGCCATCAAACAGTAAGATATACAACCTACTTCATATCGTTGGACAGTTTCGCACCAATGCTCTGCAAGTATATGATTATCTCATTCATTATTCTCAGCAAACGAGGCAACCGGATTTTTCAACCACACAATTAGGACCTATCCTCAAGCATTTATACGACGCTGATAATATCATGTTTGAGCTTGCATCACAGGCATCATTCACGACATGCCTTGACAATATCACCATTTTGTCTGAGGACCAGCAGGAGCAATATATAAACTTGATTGAGCAAGCACTTTTTGAATATGACGCGTTCTTGATCGACACAATTCAATACTGTGAATCGATTTGGGCACAGTTTGACGCAGGATCCATGCTATTGGGAATAGCCCTCTTGGGGTTCTCTGTTGTTGTATCCATGCTGTCTATGAACTTTGAGATCACACGCAACCGTTTGCTCTATTCTACTCTATTTATGGTTCCCGTCTTGTTTGCGCTTCAGCCCTTTACCATAACACTATGGCAGCATGGATGGTTTGAGAAGATGAGCTATACGGATTGGCTAGGTGTTTTGTTTTCATTCTATGTGTGCTGTCTTTTCTCTTCAGTAACTTGCTTAAAGACAAATCCATTGTCTTTGGATTGGGGCCTTATATTTATGATTAGCCTTGTACAATCCTTTACTCTAGGCTCCAATAGCTACGTTGTCTGGGAAGATGCGAGTGTAAGATATGTGCTATCTGCTCTGTCGATTCTATGGTTTACTAGAAACTGTTTATCTACAAGACATGGTCTCAATCTGGCTAGGGTTGTCCAGGCAGCAAAAGAACCACTGTTGTTTCTGATCGTCGTACGATTGACAAGTGTGACAGGCCAATGTCGCGAAGAACAGTTCCCGTACTGCCAATACCTTCATCATGACTTTTTATCATTTGACAGTTATTCCGCAACCTTTGTCTCCATCAGTTTTATTGCCACAGTCATCCTTGTCCTATTTTACTCATCTCTGCTGCTGAAGCGTAGTGTAGGCAAAGACAGGGTACCACATAGCGTCTATCGGCTGTGCGGCATGGTTGTGGCTATCAGAATGGTTGTCGAAATTCATCAGAGTTCAACCGAAACTGCTACTGGCTGGGTGATGGTTCCAGTGGTGGTTCGAAAGATACTCGATGTCTACTTGCCACGTTTTGTCTATGCTCTGTGTGTATTTATCTCTGCATATGTGGTTCATCAAAGAACTTGTTACAGCAAGACACAGCAAGGCTGGGTATTACTGTTCATATGGAGTACGATGCTGGCCATGCTCCAACGACCACTTGCAAGCTTAATTCTTCTTCTTTCTCCTTGGGTAGTTCGTCTGTTATCTAATGGTGATCAAACAAGCTTGTTGTTAAGATTGACTCTCTTGCAGTTCTTTGGGCATCACCTCTTCTTTGTCACAGGCCACCAGGCGACATTTACTTCTCTACCATGGAAGGCAGCATTTGTAGGATTTGATGACATGAATTACTATGGTGGTATGGTCTTGGTGACACTTTCGACTTTGGCGGGGTATATCATCTCTTGGATAGGTTGGCTCGTTCTTCTGTCAAAGGAAGCCTCCAAACGGGATATCAAGCAATCTCTCTTTCTTTTGATACTCATGCAGGCTGTTCCGACTTTCCTGTGTGCTATATTTGTATTTATTTTAAGACGACATTTAATGACCTGGAAGATATTCGCTCCCCGTTTCTTATTTCAAATTTTGTTAGATATTGGTGCACACTTGGCAGCCAATGTGTTGGAAAGAATGTCTGCATAATTTATACCATTAATAAAAGCATATTCTTTATTAGATTTCATATAAAAAAGAAGTGGGGGCATAATAAGCATATTCTTAGAGAGAAGGGAATCATATGATCATATTCATTTTTTTTTTTTTAGCTTTCATCGCTATTCTCATCCTCCTCGTCTTCAGAAGGCTGTTGTGATTGTCGAGATGTAGAAGGCATAGGAAAAGCAATGGATACAGCTGGTCTTTCTTTTATGAGCTCTTCTAACCGAGCATCATCCTTTTCTACAATCAGGGCCTTGAGCCATTTAATCTCTCTTTCGAGTTCATGGACTTTTTGTTCCATTCGTTTTGCCTTTTCCGTCATCTCACAAGCAGTACTTTGAAGGGCCTTTTCTCTCATTTTCTTTTTGATACGAAAACGAGCCGATGCAGCGGTATTTCTTTTTCGTTTATCTTCCTTTGATAGTTTTTGAGATCTTCTGCTACCCGAACTCTCTACGCTGCTATAACTCCGTGCGCCATCTCCAATGACGGGTTCATCCTCTTTGCCTTCTTCACTATTTGAATGTATATGTTGCTGTTCCATATGTTGGTTATGTTGCATCAGAAATGAGTCGTCCAAGTGTTGCTTGACACTTGTCACTTCAGATGGTCTACTGTTATTGTTCTCGGCCAAGAACATGGACTCATATTTTTGTGTGGAAGGATGCTGTTCCTCTGGAAAATAGAAAGGAGTGGGCGAGCTCAGGGCGCTTGAGTGTTGAGAAGGGTAAAGATCGACTGGTTTCTGGCTGATTGTCACGTGTGGTGTGTATCTATTGACAGTCTCTTGTAAAAATGATAAAATAAGTTAAAGGATGGTAAATATCTATATGTGTGTACCATGAGTCAACATCATATCTGAAGATGGATCGTCATCATCATAAAGAATGGCTATATGCTTTGATGATGAGGATGAATTGGGAGGATAGTTGGTTGCATAATAGTTTTCTGGTTGTGAGGTCGGTAGCATGAATTGACTTGACCAATCTGTTTGTTGTTTATTGTTCACCATCCCATCGAATGAATGATATATGCTTTTGTCCTGTTATGTCTACCAGAAAAAAAAAAAAGAAGGAAAAGGGGGGCACGCATGAAGGATGTATGGACGAAAGGGGGGAAAGCAAAGTAATGGCTTGTGTTTTACAAAAAATGTCGTAATATCTTAAATTCGATAATACAGCACTTAAATCGCGTCATTTGTTATTTTTTATTATCATTTTTGTATTCTGCCAAAGTCCCAGATTTTTATTTCTCCATTATCAGCGGCAGAGATAATTTTTGTATCACTCAATGCAACAGCCGTCACTGGGGAGCTATGTCCTTCGAGTGCATAAAGACAACGGCCCGTTTCCGTATCCCAGATACGTAATGTCTTGTCATGGGAACCAGAGACGATGTGAAGCTTATCAAAGTCAAGTCCCCAGATACCTTGGATATGACCAAACAACGTACGGAGGCATTGACCACTATGCAGATCCCAAATCTTGATGGTATTGTCAAGTGAGCTGGATATAATGATGGGTAGATCAGACGCAGTTGACTGTGAAGGTTTAAAAGGCTCAGCATTATTAGGGTATGTTGCAGGTGTTGGACGTATGACTTCTGTATTCGAACAACTCGTTCTCTGAACAAATACTTGTTGTTGTTCTGTACTGCGCTCAGGCAATGATGTTTTACTCTTTAGTCGATGTTTAAATCCATGTGGACTAGGTAGGGCAACCTGTACCTGTCCGACATGTCCTCGATAGACTTGTATACATGAACGAGAGTGTAGATCCCATAAGCGAATGGTAGCATCGTCGCTACTTGAAATAAGCATTTGACCCTGTTGGCATATTCGAACGGAGTTGACCCACTCAGAGTGGCCGACGAGCGTACAACATTCTCCAATATCAAAGTTCCAAACGCGGATAGTATGATCTGTAGATCCGCTCGCCAAAATACGAGAGTCAAAGTGTAGACTGAGGACACCGCCTGTATGACCTTCAAGGGTTCGGATGCACTGACCGGTATGATAATTCCAAATCTTGAGTGTATTGTCCATCGCACCTGTCACAAGCTTGGCATCATCAAATTGAAGGGCCCTCACTCCACGTGAATGACCTGTAAGTATCTTGATAAGTTCGCCTGTCTCTAGATGCCACACTCGTACGGTTTTATCGAGTGAGCCAGTAATGACTAATTTTGCAATTTCACAAAATTGAACACACATTACGCCATCTGTGTGTCCATTGAGAGTGAGAAGGCTATGGTTATTATTCCGCCAATTTCTTTCAACTATTAAGCGTTCACTATAGACATCTTTCCAAGGCCTTCTACGCGGTGGCGGCGAAATCAAAGGTTGTGTATTTACTGTTTCAATTCGCTGCCTTTTGATATTACAGCTATCCTGAGGTGAGCCAATCGTAGGCGCAGGACCACATGCAATCTGAATAGGTGATGTCGTGCTAGTGTCATTCATCATTCTTTTCCGTTTATAAGCAGATCTTGTCTTTTTATCTAATAAAGGTAATCCCCATCCACATTTCTCACACTTTTTATCAATATGTTGCTCACACATACGATGCCACAGTTGATCGTCATCGGCAATTTCTTTCCATTTGGTTGATACTTGTGCAGCGTGACATAGTGATTTCGCATCCAAGTGTGAGAATATCGCCAACGTTATCTCTTTTGGAAAGACTGATACAAAATCAATGCGGAGTAAGGGTTGCGTTGCATTAAATAGAAATGATAATTGTGGCATACAGCAAGTGGATATTAGACCTTTAAGTATCAATATACGCTGATCTGAAGGTGCTGCTGCAAATAATGACCAGATATGTGAAATAGCTTCCTTATCCGCTGTCGGTAATCGTTCGATTTCCTAATCATAAACAATTAAACTGTTGAACTTAAGTCAATTCTTTTCTACCTCTTGCACTTGTTGAGCGCTAAATTCATCTGGTCCTCTATTCTTTACTAAGTCGGGCCTATGTCTATAACATAATTTTTGCTTATTGCTGACTTGAGATGGAACATGACGGAATAAGAATGAATGTAGCCTTTCTTTATCTTTGCTCATAAAGAGAAAAAAATAAAAAAGGAAAAAAGGAAAGGGGGGATGGAGCTTATTTATTGATTTAAAAAAACAAGGGCACGTGAGGACAAGACGATAGAACCGCTTTCCCCCTTTTTTGCGTAACTTGGGTTTTGTAATCTGCTTAAAAGCATACATAATTTTATCCATCATACTACTACTTCAGTCACTCGAATCGTGGGATTGGTTATTCCTGTTCTTTGTCTTTCCTTTAGTAATCTTTTCTCTTCTTTTTGCTTTTCTTTCAATATCCTTTTATCTTCCTTTATCCTTCTTTTCCTTTCTTTTTCTTTTTGCCTCCTTCTCTTTTGAATTCTGGAAGCTGAATTACTTCTAAAGAACCACGTCTTCAAGCTAACCACTTCTTCTGGTTTCTTTTTTTTATCAACTGTACTATGTTTAGGAGGTTCTACCAATTTTGTTGTTGCACCCACGTTGCTTGCAAAGGTAACAGAAGTCTTACTACCACTTGCCCTCGTTCTGACAGAAGATAACGACCGACTAGCGGTGTTTGTTAACAAGTCGTACTTTGTGCTTGCAATAGCATCGGACACGTCATCTGGCAAAAAGTCTTCTTCGGGATATTCAAAATCTGATGCATGCATATCCACTATCACTTGTCTATTGTTCTCCAATGACTTGGCCAATATTGTACTTCCATTCAAAGTCTGTTCATCCTTTTTCTCATCTGCTGTCCTCATGCCTCTTTCTTGGTCATCCTGATGGTCGGCTTTTTCGGAAACAGCCGCAACATCAGCAGGCTTATTCACCGACACCGTCCTTGTGCGAATCGTTCTACCAAGCTTGAACAAGGGGACCGTTGTACCATGTATGACAACAGACGAAAACACAATAAAGAGCACGACGGGTCCTACAATTTGAGTGGCTAGTGGTTTCTCCTTTCCTTCATAAACAGTCTCTAGCTCTTCCTTGGCAATCGTCGATAAAAAGACAGCACCAACGCCAATAGGTCCAAACCATCCGCTGAACACAGCCTCTCGATAGGTCTTGATGGCCGGCATTGCCGGTTTGAGCAAGACTACAACAGGCAAACGGCGGAAAAATAAGACAAGGAAGGCTACAAGCACCATTCTCCATGGTTCCAAGCCAAGCTCGTGATTATTAAACTCCCACCAAGGCTATTAAGAGGATGTTATTGAGCAAATTCATACACGATCGTATTTAGCTTACTATAATAGAGCCGATGTAAACGAATATAGCCAAATTTAGCATCATGTCAATCACCTCTTGAAAATGAGCTTCTTCTGTCTCGCGCCTGAACCATTCATCCCATGAAAACGCGTTGCCAGCAACAAAGCATGCGAGTAGGTCATCACTGCCAGAGAATCCAGTAACGCTCATTAAGAAGAGCTAAAACAATAGAGTGAGTATGTTTTTCGCTTTTTGAGAAATTAACTTACTGCTAACGCAATGGCAAAGGACAGAAATGATGGTTTGTCGATAAGACGACTATATTAGACATGTTAATCATGTTATATCTTGTTCCCATTCTTTTAAAACTGACCGTTTCTCCGACCATTGTAACGCCTTTCTGGCAATGTATCCAACGACAACGCCAATAACGCAGGAAAGAATGATTTGAAACAGACATGTTATGTAGATCCATTTACCAACCGCTTTTCCAACGCTGTCCTCCGATATTAAAAAAATGGCTAAAAACAGAAATGGAAAGCCCATACCATCATTGGCTCCACTGTGTATTACTGGCCGATAAGTAAAAAAATATTGAATAGGTCTTTTTTTTTTACCTTTCTGCAGCTAATGCATTTCGTACATGGGGAGGTACGTGTTTTTCTGCAAATCGCCCCTTAACAACAGAATTTGCTAAAATCTAATAGCATACATCAGTTTTGGTTTTTTATTATTATTCGGACAAACTTACTGGATCAGTTGGACAAATACAAGCAGATATGACGAGTGATTCAAGCTATAGAGTATTTAGTAATCCATTTTTATCATAGAAAGGTTGCTCTATCTATATATCTTACAAAACTAAGAGGACGAATAAGACCCCAGATAAGAGTACCGCTTACGAGCCACATGTATATCATGACGGGTATAAGAAACATAAGGACTGTGCGCCATTCTTTTTTCAAATAATGTCTATGAATAGACATAAGTATTTCATACATTATCATGAATTAACCTTACTGTGGTAGTTCGATACCAACTGCCATCACCTGGATGGCAATAATACATCGGGTCAATTGTTTAGTGATTTCATGATAGTCCTTCCAAGTATATGGATTAAGGCCATTTACAACCAATGGGCCGGCAAGAACTCCAACAAGGAGAGCAATGACTATATAAAGGAGTGAGTAGCCCTTTAAAATGACGTGGATCATTCTTACATGCTTCAGAGAGAAACAGTCTTTCTTTCAGGAACATTGATATATACCCAAAAAAGAGTATGCAGCCACTAAATATGGCTATGGCTACTGTAAAGGTAGATATATCTCCTGGGATAACATCAACCGACATTGATATGTGTTACTGAAAATGATCAAATGGGAAATGAAAGGAGGAGAGAGAGAGAGAGAATGAGAGCGGAAAACAGAGGAATATATACACATACATACAAGCATGCTGCGTTAATTGAAATTTTTAGCTTGTCAAAATGCAAGTTTTAATATAAACTGCCCTGTTCAGTAGCAGGATACACACAGAAAAGGGCTGTTGTTATAGGCAGATTTGTTATGTTATGAACTCAATTGGCTCGGAATATATCTTTTTCATTTTTTTTTTCTTAAAAAGACTTTTTCAATTGTGTGCTTTTTCTATCATACCATTGTTAGATCCATAATGACGATCATGTATGTGTTTGCCAACAATAATGTTGAAAGAGGTGCTGTACTGAGTTTAAACTTTGTGATTTGCATACTACTGTTGTTGATGCCACAGAAACGTCGATGATCCTCACAACCCCCTTTAATTTTATAAACAGCAAAATACTGATCTCCTTATGAAGCCTTTTCGCTCTCTTTCTCTTTTATAACTGTAATAAACAAATGAAATCCTTGCATTGCGTCTATAACAATGGCAGATTTGCTGATGATTACACGCCTGATCTCCAAGGATTTGTAAGAGTGTAGCTTGATTACGAATACATAAAGCTCTGACATATATTGAATGATAGATGAGCCCTCACGATTTTATCTCTATCATGAACACGTTTAATAGTGTGGCAGAAAGCTTTTCGCCTTATGTTCCTATGGCAACCAATATATTCATGGCTGTCGTTACGTTCATAAGTCTGATCACAATGATAGGTACCATACGCTATACGCAGCATGTTGAAGTCGTACTGGTTTTACCAATCTCCTTTTTATGTATTACTGTTTTGCTCATCATCTGGAGACGTCGTAGAAATATA
Source organism: Rhizopus sp. PT2906 (assembly GCA_025529335.1). Classification (NCBI taxonomy): domain Eukaryota; kingdom Fungi; phylum Mucoromycota; class Mucoromycetes; order Mucorales; family Rhizopodaceae; genus Rhizopus; species Rhizopus sp. PT2906. The sequence goes on from JAMYHX010000049.1 coordinate 129,296, forward strand.
AAGGTAAGATAAAGATGTATGTAGAGTTGATTTGAATAATAATGATTTTGAAAGTTTGAAAAAGAAATGACAAGACTATGCTCTTGTATGAATGCTACTGAAAATGTTCGTGGAATTAACTTTAAGCTATCGTATTTGACTCCTGATCAAAAAGTATCTAATGAACCTACATCAATTTATGTAATAGAAGGAATCTATTAACCAAGTTTATTCTTTATTAATCATTCCATTCATTAGGCTATTACTATTGAATTCGACGATCGATATAATCTCTTACATCAAATATCCAGATCTAATTCGTCACCTCCGGCTTACTCGAGCTTACAGATACCAGTCAACATTTATTGTCCCAATCAAAGTCAAGTAAAATAAAATGTTCGGAGTTGAATTAATTGCTTCGTAAAATCTAATTGGTACTAGTTTGTACAAAAGGGGGGTGATGATCAATGAGAAATTAGATAGACTTTCTTTTTTTTTTTTCTCTTCCTTCCTTTATTATTATTAATCATGAGAGAACCCAACTTTAGCTTCCCTTCCCAAAGCAGAGCAGCCGTTTGTATCACCTCTGCTCTTTATGATAGAAGGGCACTAGATTGCACAGCAACTTTACCATTAGTCAACTCCTTAACTCATCTTGCCTACTTGACTTCAACTTCGCCACGCATTAGAGAAATACTTTGTCTTGATGGTGGTCTTGAAAGGCTTGTTAGGATCTTGTTTAATACTTCCAATAGGGCAGATCGTTTAACCTCTTGGAAGTGGACATTAGCCTTTCAAACTGTTGTTAATGTGGGCGTAAGAGGAACTGAACAAATCAGAACCAAAGTAGTTGATGCTGGTGTGATTCCTTTTATATTGACCATATTAAGCAATACCAATAAGGGATTGGAACAAAGAATAGGTAAACATAAATAAATATTTAATTTAACTTGGCCCTGACCTATCTTTAGATAATAACAACAACAACAGCAATAATAATGATAATATTAATAGCAATATTATAAATAATAATACAGCAACAGTAACAGGTGAGTTATATTCCTATTATGTGAAGTTTTAAATATGTATACTTATATTTATTAGATCACTCTAAAACATCATCCATTCATAACAATACACTACGCCGTTCTACATTTCCATATGTTAAAATCAATGCTGCTCAAAGACGTCATAGACGTATTCACAAAGATGATAAAAAACATATCGAGGACCATGTGTTTCATCGGGAAGAAGACATATTATTAAGCCTGCAACTACTCGCCTACCTCTCAAAATATCCTCATATTCGAGATTTATTCCACACAGCATATGATAAAAATGTGTTTAGCGCTGTCGAAAAGTTCTGTCATCGTACTCAACCTGGACCTGTCCAATACTGGGCTGGTGTCATCATGCGAAATGCGTGTCGAAAAGATGAAACACGAGGCGGTCTTCGACGCTGCGCCAACATGCACTGTGGAAAATGGGAAACTCAACCTAGAGAATTTGCAAAGTGTCGACGCTGTAGAAAGGCAAAATACTGCTCAAAACCCTGTCAAAGTAAAGCATGGGCCGATGGACACCGCTGGTGGTGCGTGGAAAGACATCCTCCTGTTCCTGTTAATGGCGCTGCTGGTGCAGCAACAACCTCCGCAACTACAACAACCAATTCGGTTTCCACAACAACAGTTGCCAATACATCAGCAATATCCAATAACGTCACTGCCAATGCTAATAATGGATCCAACACCGACTTGAATTTGTCATCACACAACAACAATAGTAGTCATAGTAGCAGCATCACATTTGAACAGACATCTGAATCCAACACTGAAACAACGGATAATAGATCAATACTTATGGAAATGGGCGTTCGTATGGAACTTTGAATGAATTAATATGATTTTTATATATATATGCACATTAGTAATCTCTCCTCTCCTCTCATTCTTTATTGATACCAATAATTTACCCCATCCTTTTCTTTTCTTTTCTTTTTTAAACATGTTAAACTTTTTCATTCATTTTGTTAGATTAAATACACATTCTATCTCTTATGCGTCAATACAATTATTTTACAGTTATACGTTGGTAATAAAAAAAAAAGGGCAAATTATCCATCAAAGCATTGCTACAAAGGAGGGAGATTGAGGAGTATTACCCTTGACGTCTTGAATAATCTTGTTAAGTTTACTTTTACGCAGATCCTTTCGAAATCACATCTTCTGTTAAGCTAATCTTGTGTTACTTTTTCTTTTGCATATATGCTTCTGTTATTCCAGTCTGTCAAGCGAATTTACATAAACAAAAATTGATACAGTAGCATGCAAAAACTTTCTTATTTAGGAGGGCAAAGTTTATAAAGATTGCAAGATAAGGTTATGACTTGATGCTGTACATAGAACGCCCTTTTATTGCAAAACGAATAGTGGATTAATGTGATTACACAGGGCAACCAAACGACTCTCCCTTTTTAAAAAATTTTAATTTGAGAAGCTTATTTATTTGCTGTAACTCATATATTACAACTTGCCCCCAATGGTTCTGCGGCAAAGGAGCGAATATGTTATTTGAATAAAGATGGACAGCCGTTTGATTTCCTTTTTTGATTGCGGTTTGTGACTCTTTTATTAATCCAAAAGGGCATTTTTTTACTAGGTTAGACATGAAAATACAAAATACAAAATATGATCTCCTCTCTCTTCCTTTCCCATCTTTTACCTTCGCTTAAAGAAGATCAATTGTATACTTAGAGAAAAATTTTATTTTTTATTATATTTCGCTGACCTTTAATAAAAAGAAGATAATAGCAAGTCATATCTTGTATTTTGTATTTGAGTGTCCACCAATTCTAGAATTTGTTTCGACACTTGAATTCAGCAGAAGGGTTTTTTGGGAGACAGCTTTTCCCCAGCTCTATACGTCTTGCTAGCCAGCTTGCCGGTATATCTGATTGTTCACGAATATAGCTCTTTATTTGTTAACAAGTAAAGTAGCCTACAATTTGACCCAAATATTTTTCTGTTCCTCCAGACTTTGTTCTCTCAAACTTAAATGAACAAAACATTGAACCTCGGAATCTTCTTTTAAGCGATAAGTATCTTTCAGTCTTCAACCAATTTTATATGGTTTATGTTGCCTCGAAATAACATTTTGAGTTTTATTATTGATCCAAACTATATCAACCCCAGTATATGCATAACTACCTGCCTGAGTTTGTTGAGAACGTATTTACTATCTTAGCCAGAAATTATCATGAAGGACACATCAAGGTGTTTCACATTCTTATTTAAACTTTATTTCTACATATATTGGAACAAAAATAATACGTTGTTTTAGGACAGTGAGGATTAACTTGCCAGAGAACTATCTTTATGTCATCAACTGCAAGCATTGGCGAAATACAAAATGTTAATTACGAGAACAATGTATTAAAAAGGGAATAAATCAATCGGCTGATTTGTTCTTTTAATGACTGATAGGATGAGGGTAATGATGATGTAGAGCACGAATAGAAAAAAGAAGAGGGTAAAAATAGCATTAAAGATATCAAACGTGGTAAACCAATGCCAACAACATCTAATCGTATAACGCTTCGCTGATATCTTCAATTTTCTTATCATTTCCTCGCTTGTTTCCGATGCCATTTGCCAAATCCGTTAACTGGCTGTTAAGTAACTTGTTGTCAATAATGGTGATTTGGTTTTGATCTTTAAACAGTAAGCGAATTTTGCTCAATATGTAATCAATAGCCGAATCCTTTTTCGTCTTGGTAATCAGTTTCAGCAATGTCTCCAATTCTAATACAGCGTTTTCTCCATCTTTGATAACTTGTGTTGCAATTTCCCTGAAAAGCAAGGATCCAATATTTTCTTGGGATATGGATGGCTGACTCGACTCTTGATCTGACAGTGTCCAGATTGTCAAAGGTTGTAATTCCAGCTGCGAAGCAATCGTTGAAACCGACCGGCACATGGTATAAGTCGACAGATGGCTAAATTTGCTTCCCACCTGTCTAAGCAAGTACAAAGAAGGCATTAGCTGGGAACGGGTGTTATAGAATGAAGATTAGAATTTCTATAATAGGCAAAGACAGAGTCTGTGTGTAGTCAATGAGGAATATATCGTGATTTATAAGCACTATTCCGATGCGTAGTCTTTACAGTAAGAATAACCAATTAGAGTCATTTAGTAATCATTCAGATCATTGTCGTAAGCCAGGCACCGTAGCTTTAACCATAACCGTAACAGAATGAATCAGATCGTACCTTGATTTAGCCCACATCAAAAAATATAAATAGAACCCTCTTTTTCATTATATTTCGAATTATCTGAATTCTCAGGAATAAACGAATTCTCACAAATACTTGTTTGTCTTTCTATTCTTAAATCAATCTCAAGTTATCTCAACGGGAAAGTGTTGGACTTGACAACTTGGATTTTCAAGCATCGATGGAGCTAACATCGAGAAATAGCCCGGTGTTTTGTGATGGCGTAAAGTGGGTAGTGGATGGCCCGAGATTAACAGAGATAATATCGAGACGAAGGCTAGAGGTGACAAGGAAATTGCAAGTCCGCGAACTGATAGTCAATTTGAGACCATCAGGAGTTGACAGTTGACATATTCGAAGAAAGCCGTATTTGTTGGGTTCAGAAGGAAATGATGTCGCAGTACCGAATAGCCTCCGTTAGTGATGTGCATCGAGCAATGTGTCCCGAGAATACGGTTCCACAACGTTGATAATAATAGCTGTTAGACCTTCAATAAGGATCGCACCTGCTAGCAGTTGTGATGTGCAGTACCGCATTTGTGGATATTCCAGCCAATCCCGGTTAAGTAAATCAACCATTTCACCTGTTATTTTCTCGTGCAGGGCACCCGTCAGCTTTTTCGAAACTTTACTAACGAGAGAGAAAACCAGTTAGTATTCACTTCAATGTCAAATACATATGGTTACCTTGTGATTCTCAAATGTCGGATAAAGTGAGAAGTATCGATTTCCATAACCTCTTTTGAAGAGTGATTATTATCGTTGGTGGAGTTGCATCATGTACCTTTCGTTTGGTTTTTTGATAATAATATGGAAGCAACTGATGAAGATGTCAGCATCCCGTGTTGCATATTGTCGTGGTTGTATATAACAGGAACCCATCGGCCCAACTTGGCCAGCATCATCTTATCCTCTTGGGTCGCTTTATCGGCAGCGTGAGAGTCCGTGGTTGTCAAGATCACATCGCGATGTGTGAGATGAGGTAGCTTTGTTGTTGGCTGTACCGCCAATAATAATGACGACGGTGGAAGCTGTGTGAAGCCATTTTCGCATGTCGTTTCATCATGTACTACTTCTCCGCCAGCCAGATGCTGATCTATGTCTTCATCTGTCTCTTCTTTGTCCACACAATGTTCATAAACAGAATCCAATTTATCGAGTTTTCTCTTCTTCACAAAGGACGCACCTAAGCCGTGATTTTTGAGATGGGCGGTGAATGATCGTGTTGTTTTGTTATTTTTAAGGTATATTGGGCAAGCGAAGCCTTTTTTGTTCCTAGTGCTGGGTGTCAAACCTACAAAAAATAATGATGTTAGAGTGTGGAAATCCCTCTCCCCAAAAACAAAATACCATACTTTCTCCATAGTACACAGTGGCTACGTGGTAATCACGATTGTGGGTTTTTAAGTTTTCAGGATTAGCAAAAAAATTATCACATTGATCACATTTTTGCATTTTGTCCAAACACAAACACAAAGTGAGGGTTGAGGAAAGAAAATCGCGAAAACAAAAAAAAGGACAACCCTTAGGAAAAGAATGACAAAAGCCCAAAAGTGGCCGCATGATCTCCATTTAAATCAAAAAAAGAGAAAAAGAGGCACAATAACCTACCATGTTGTTAAATCGGGCCAAGGTGCCATAGATGCACTTGATAAGCAGGGTAAAAATGGGTTTTATATCGGCATGGATAATTATAAGAACTATCATACTGCTTTTATAGTTGATGCCATAAATAATAGAGGATGCAAACCATTATTTATGCCATCTATTCCTTTTTTGAACTCAGCTGCCTCGGAAACCGTTACGGAGCTCTCCCGAGAAATGCGGTGAACTTCATGTATAATGGTCAAACGTCTGGAGTAAAATTGACGCTCTAAGCAAAGTTATTACATATATATCATTACAAAGAATATTTTATCTAACCAACCTTTTGGACATGATCTCCACGTAGCTCCAAATTGACTGTCAAGCTCCATCATTGAAGATGAATCCGGTCGTAAGCCTTCAGACTGTTCTCTCCAGAGACCTACAACAGTGCTGATGTTCCTATCGAGCTGATACTTGCAGGGACGCTGTATTAGAGCTGGATGGGGCGTTAGTGATGATGGTTGTTATTGTTGCTGCTGTTGTTGTGATGCTACTGAGGCTCCATTAGCAAACAATGAGCATGCCTGCCTCAACATTTGCATGTCTTGTCTGAGTCCAAGGATGTCATCTTTGATTCCCACAGTAGCGTTAGTTGGGCCATAGCTGTTATTGCTGATAAGGCTGGACAGTATACGCTGATTTGCGTCCATCTTGTGCTCAACATTTGCAAGTGATCACTAACCAAAGGTAGAGCCCTGCGCACTTAGATGTCGGCTGGTTCTTGTGCGGCTTGTACAATAGACAGGAGGTTAGCTTCGAATGTCAAGGATTCTGGATCGTTGAAGGGAACATTGTTGGAGAATGGGTTTTCATGATGTTCCACACGAAACATTACAGCAACTTGCAAAATGATTCTTCGCATAGTGATAAGCAGGGATAGGAACGCTTCAGCACAAATTGAATATTCGCAACTGCGGGACCGCATACGCTCCAGCCACTCGCCCGCTTGGGGGAACACCTTCCTTTGAAAACTTTCTGGTGGGCAAACATTACTTCTTGGGAACCAGTAATCACCTTTGTTGCCGGAGAAGCCATTAATAATTCAAATAGATGAGCGAGGAAGCGACGTCAAGTAGCAAGTTTCCATGCTCTGCATATTCCAACGGTCGTGCCAACGCAGTTGATCCTCTGTTGCTCCATCTATTTCAGCATGCTGAGCTCGACTACCACGGCCCGCATGGGTTTTCTTGCTTATACTAACGGAACAGGCATCGAAATCACGGGTGGTTGCTGCGTAATGTGTTGTGTAGGTCAAGGGCTTGTTGTAGTATACTCCTTTGGCAATTTTCAGGTTAAACCAGTCCATGTTTGTATTAAAACAAGGGAAGTCTTCGTT